>JAGFZM010000709.1:0-11304 GCA_017657215.1 Limnothrissa miodon
GTCACACAAATAAAGTTGATCCACCTCGTAATAAAATGAAGGCAGACATTATTTCCACCCAGTTGTGTGTGTGAAGACCCTAATGGAGATCTGAAGGGATCGAAGCGCTGCCCATTCTAACATCAGATAAAATTAATACTTTGTGGTGCTGCAACAGTGTGTGGATGGATCATCTCCCTTTCACCCAGGTGTGTACAGTCAACAATAGTGTTTGCATCTGATGGCCATATGTGGCTACCATTTACTCTCAGGTGCAGAGGCAAGCATCAGTGTCTATGGCAAACCCTGTCATTTACAGTAGAGCACACTTACGTGTGAAACAGAATCAGAGTATTGATCTGTAGTGGCAAGTGGAGGTGCTTCCTTATGAGGCCATTTACTGTATAACAACTGTGAGTATGATGCTCTGAACGACATTTATACCATTCACATAAACTTTGGGCACATCCACGGCTCCACACTCCCCAGGTGAATAAAACATGGAATAACAGAGACAACCTCCTTGGAGTCTGTAAACAATGTGAATAGAGTCTTCATCAGTCTTGATGAGTATTATTTCTGAAGTGTAAAGTGGGGGTGCTTCCTTATGAGGCCAAGCTGAGTCTGTTACCGAACAAGCACCATAGCAATAGAATAGGTTGTAGTCTTATGCAGTGACCAAAGTACTGTATAAGAATTGCGGGTTTTGTGTTCTTCTGTAAGTATGATGCTCTGAATGACAGTTATACTTTTCCTGCAAAGTTCTGCTTCTCAATCAATCATTTACACCTGCAATCCCCTGAGCTCCTCTGAATGGGACCATTTGGCATTAGAACTGTATGTAAAAGTATTCCCCTTTGAGTATGATGCTCCTCTACAAATCATTAACATATTGTACTGTACAGACCCCAGAGGTCCTCTCATTAGGACCAAATGGCCACCAGGTTGCAGAGAGAGAGAGCTTCCATATAAGTGCCCTCAGTTGAGCGTTACTCGTTACTAAAAGACTAAATATTGGACGCATTCACTAAATGAGGACTAGGCAAATACTGTAAAACACTAGATTTTGGGGGCGCCATGGCTCAGTTAAGGCGTCTTTCCGTAAACCTTGGGAACCAGGGTCATTTCTCAACCCCATGTTTCTTCCACTCAAGAACAAGAAAGATTTCTCCACTCTAAAGGTAATCAAAAAAACTCGTACATGACATTTTTCCAAAAACAGAAATAAGAAATTTGTGGTGGTTTGTGTGCATGTACAAATGAGATGCATTTTATTCTATTGCTTATGTGTACCTGGGGTCCAAACAGACACTCAATATAAGGCAAGAAATGCAGCTTTTAACATTTCAAAACTCCCCTGCATTATTAACATTTACATCAAAATACTGCTTATTATACAAACACTGGCCATTTCAAACAACTTTCCATCACAGAACACTGAACATAACACACGGAACTGCATACTGAAACATCTGATACTGCATGTCACGGCCCAATTGGCTGTCGTGATCCATCTTAACACTTCACCCATGCATGAATTCACATGTGACTGTGAATGTGAATGTGACATAAGTGTGATCGTATGTGTGTGTGTGTGTGCCTCTATACTGTGTGTGCATACAGTATGCTTGCCTATTCATGTGTCCAACTACCATCAAAAACAAATCGGAGCAAGATAAAACATGCATAACACAGGGACCCTATAGTCAGTGTTTGTGTGTGATCTCCAGGTTGTGTTGCTCCGTCAGGGCAGTGTGAAGTGCCCTCGGGGGGGTAGAAGGAGGAGGGGTAATGGGGGTTGGTGGGGGCAGTTGACAGGATCACAGACTCAGGCTGCAGGACGGCTGTGTGGCTGTGAGTCGAGCGGAGCAGAGCCAAGCTGAGGAAAGCTCAGTGGAATCATTGCACAGTTGCTATGGTGAGCCACAGAAAAGCACCCAACGCGCATGTATGTGTGTGTGTGTGTGTGTGTGTGTGTGTTTCTGTCACTGAGATGAGAGCTACATTCTGCCCAGTCAATTAGCAAGCCACCATCCTTTCTCTCACTCTCTCTTTCTCTCTCGCACATACACAGACAAACACAGAAGCACACACACACACACACTCACATTGCATTCATACTCATATGTGTGTGTACATATTCACACACACACACACACACATGTGTTTTGCAGCAGATGGGCCAGTGAGGTTGACCAGGAGCACTGGACTGGAGGCAGCAGGAGGTGTGAGGCCCTGCAGAGCTCTGGCCTACAGAGAGGGTGCCAATGTTACGGAAAGGGTAAATATTATGGGCATTGTGTAATCTCAGTCTGTGAACAAGACAACAAACTGATCTAACTCATTTTATGCTCCAGTTATAAATGTCAGTACAGGTCATAGAGCCCCAGTTTGTTGGAGGCAGACCCCCATGAGTCTGTGTGGCACAGAGGGAAAGAAAGGTCTTATCTGTCTATATTGCTTAATATAGTGTAGACTGGCCATCAGAGATGGCAAAAGTACACACTTCCCACTCTCAAGTAGAAGTACAAATACTTATGTCAAATTAGACTGGTTTGAAGTGTAAGTACTGGCTTGACATCCTTAGCAAGTATAGGCTCTAAAGTAAAAAGTATAGTCTCTAAAATCTTAAGGAATAGTTATAATTTGGCCTTTGTACAGCATCATTTAATTATGTTTTTGTATTATGATGTTTTTGACAAAAGAAGCAGACTGCAGTGCAAATATAATGCGCAAATAAGCTAATGTAACAATTATTTCACTGGGCTAATAGTGTTCCAGAAGATGCTACTGTTGTCCCATATTTATTTTTGTACAGCAGGTCTGTCTAGCTGTGTTTAAATGTGCTATATATAAATACATTTTACCTACATCTATGTTGGAATCTATCAGGAATGCACAATAAATTGCTATAAACTTAAAATATTGATACATCTCTTCAAATGCATTAAGACTAATATAACTAGCCAGAAGTGGGATCAAAATTCGAAAGTTCCCAGAAAAAATAAATACACACATGAAGTATTTGCACCTGGAAATGTTACTTAAGTACAGCATTTGTACTGTTTACATTTACATTGATGCATTTAGAAGACACTTTTGTCCAAATGGACTTACAGAGGAGGATTACAGTCAAGCTACATACTGTAGAAGAACCCTTAAAGAAAATAGGGTATAGGAGTACATAGGTGGAGTCCAGTAGTGCAGTGAAAGTCATCAATGGCTAATACAGATGGTTTTGGTCTTGAGCTTTTTGAAGGCAGACAAGGATGCCTCTGTTCTGGTTGCACTTGGTAGGTCATTCCACTAGCGTAGAACAACACATGAGAAGAGTCTGGGTTGCCTTAGACGGTTTGCCAGACGACAGTCATTTGACGGGGGATAGCATAAGCCTTTGTGAGAGCACTTATATGTAGGTAAGTAGGTGCAGATCTATTAAGCATTTTGTTGGCTAGCATTAGTGATCTGAATTTGATGCGGGCAGCCGGGGGTAGCCAGTGAAGCTCAATGAGCAGAGGGGTGACGTGCCATTTTGGGCTGATTTAAGAACAGACGTGCCACCGCATTTTGGACCACTTGGAGTAGTTTAACAGCACAGGCTAGAGGTCCTGTCGTCAAGGTGTGAGAGAACCATAGGATTGTATTTGTATTTAGTGGCTTCCCATCTCTGCTGACTGTAAACAGTAATAGTTATTGAGTAATTAAGAACAGCAACCTTATACTTTAAATTATTACATACGGTAACATAACGTCAAAATTTACCGCTGAGAGTCCTTCCAGCTGCTGCACGTCTTTTCCAATAATAATACTCGGGTCACACAACCGCCGGTGCTGGTGCAGCTTACCATGAGGGAGACTAAGACAGCAGTCATGTAAGCCTCCACATGCCTTTGGTCTACTGGTGACTCATGTTCCAGAGAGGGGAGGAGAGAGAGAGAGAGAAAGATACAAAAAATTATGGTCTTAATTTTTTTTACCATCATTTTACAACCCAATAGACATTAAAACCATCATGGCATATTTGGTTGAGTGTTGGATGAGGGATAATAAAATTCGGAAGTTTTAGTTTTAAGTTGATGATTCTGATATGAATGTTACACAGGGGTGTTGTGAAGATTGCTCTAATGTGTGTGGGCATGGTGTTAACAGGGACAAATTGTGTGATCATCCACCGTCTCTTTTACCCAATGAACTTCCGATGTGTACTCTCCCAACTTCACTTCCGACACCACAGGGCCAGCATAAAGTCGTGTCGAGTTATGACTTTGTCTCACAACAACAGTGCTTTCTGTAATCAGCAGCAATTATGGAGAGTGATAAACTAAACACTTTGGGACTTGACAAATGGAAGAAGCAGGATATTAGAGCACATGCAAAGAGCCTCTTTGGAGAACACTATATTGCACAATAAAACAATGACGCTACATACACAATGCCACTCACTCTAAACTATAAGAAAAAAAATCCTTTTTATCTAATCACAGCTAAATTATGTTTTCTAAACATAATTCGGGAAGAGCCCATTGAATGGTTGACAGCCATTAGCTCACCCACCTGATCTTCTCTTTAGTCATTCCAGGACCACGGCCAGCTGCCGAGCCAAACTCATGTGCTTCAACATCAAGCAGTCATGTGGCCAAACTGCTGAAATGACTTTTGATAGTCGGTGACATTGTGAAAACATTAGAAGAAGGTCAAAACCAACTCTCTAGACTGATTAAGTTCTATAATACAGACAAAATGATAGAGCATGAGGAAAGATCAAGGCCTAATCACATCCTCATTGCCACCAGGGAGGTTTAGCTTGATAAACTAAAAACTTTATTTGCTGCAACAGATTAAGGTGTCATATCAGTTTGACAACTAGTAGAGGGAGAGAGAGAGAAGTCAGAAGCTCTGAGCTATGACTACTGGACCTGATCATGGTTGCACTGATGTGTGTGTGTGTGTGTGTCTGGCCTTCTTTCTATATCTGTGTGAGACAGAGAGAAAGAGAGAGAAGTATGAAACCTTGATATGTAGCCAACAGATCTTCGTCATCTAAACTGTAATTTTAATGTCAGGGTTTTTATAATGACTAGGTTGGTGAAATAAAGTACTCTCTGAATGTATATTTAGTAATACGGAACACTTTATCTTCCAAAAACAGGACAGAGTGGCTACTCCTACTCTACATCTCATTACCCTACTACGGATGCTTCCCTTCATCTCTCTCTCTATCCCTCTCTGTCTCTCTCTCACACACATTTTCTCTGTGTCAGGATGTATCTTTGAGCATAAATCACAAACAGAAGCTATCTCTGTTGGTCCCACCGAAAGCCTCTTTAAGCCAGGCAGATAAAGCTGCAGAAGGATATATCTGCAGAGACCGCTGGTTGCATAAACAGAATTGAGGTTTCTTATCTCAGTCGCAGGCAAAAAAACACAAACAAGGTTAAAGAAAGCAGTTTAAAGGAGACCTCCAGTCATTGCCAACACATAGCTCTGCTTTTCAAGATCAATGAGTGTCTGTATAGTAAAAGCATGAGAAACACATAGACCGAATAGGCAATTGGTACTGAAAGCTAACCAATGGGTCCAAGCTAACACAGTTTCAGTTAAATTTGCCCCATGTAGCCTAGTTAGTTGTAGTTAGCCAGTCCACAATAAGATCAGTAGCACCATTTGCTTGATAGCACTTCAAACAACATAACTTTGGACAGAGAGTTCCTTTAAAACCGTGTGTGTTAGTTTATTACTGACTGATTACTTTTACTATTGAAATTTTCATAACTTTATACTAGTTTGACTATTGTATATTATTTACTGTCAAAAGGTTTCTTTCAATCTTGAGTTTAGCATTTACACACAATTACACACAAGTTACTCATATTAAAAATCTAAAGTATTGGAAGCTGATTAGATTAAAATCACAACTGTGTGTGCAGAGTAAAAGGACAAATGACTGTAATATGTCTGCAGACTCAGGACACATCATTGTGTACCTGCAGTTTAGCCAAACTGGGAGAGCATTCAACCTCACACACAATGACACATACTTAAGCAATTTATCAGCATTTGTGTTTCTAACTATAACTATTTGCCAAAATACCTCATAATGTAACAAGATCTTTGTTCACTATTTTTAAAGCTCTTTTTTCTCCAGCCTGGTTACATGTAAATTGTGTCATCCTCTCTCTCGTTTGAAACTGCTTTTTCCAACTTTAAATACTTGAGGTTGATGGTTCTTGTTTGTTTCAGCATCGGCCAGACACTCAGTTTTATGCGTTAGCAGCTGTGTTGTGTAGTGAGGCTACATGAATTGTATTGGGAGCAGCAGGAATTCATTGGGAATTACTTTAGAACCCATACTGATTAACCAACCGATCATCAGATCCTGTTCTGCACTGACAGCGTGGATGGAATCCAACGGCTGCCATGTTGACTCCATATTCCCTTGATTCCATTGTAGCAGCAACAGCAGGAGCAAGGGGCAGTTGCCAAGGGCAATCCACGTGTTTGCACGCTACACTGTCCATCGTTGTAGTCCACTGGGCCAATGTTTGAGGCTGGAAACAATAGTGGACTTGGCTAAGCCTCATTACACAGAGTCTGAGCAAAACACACACCGCCTTCCAGCACCACTTCCCCTGCCATCAATGTCAGGATTATATAACCTACCTGTGTCTTTACGTAACACCTGGACACCCCCACCCCGCCCCCTCAACACACACACAGGTGCCTTTTGGGCCTCCCTATAGCCTCTGCTGCAAACAAGAAACGACAACAACTGGGAAGAGAAAACAGCTTCTCAACAATATCTGTTTGATTTGGGCTTAACATACATCTCACAGATCCGTGAAATAGGTCTGGGTGAAAAGTGAGTGTGTGCGGTGTGTGTGTGTGTATGGTAGGGGTTGCCTATGGGGGGGGGGTTTGTTTGTTTTTACAACTGGACATTTGTGTGTACACCAGTGTGGTATGACTTAAAAATGACAAGGAGGAAATGTAGAAACCCCCACACACATTGTGTGATGCTATTTGCGAAAACTGCTTCATAACTAAATTCGATTTGAGTCGACCTACACCATGTATCATATGGGGGAAGTTTTAAAACTGCGGTGCTTTAACTAATGAGACATACGATTTCGAATCCAGACCATTTTTGAGAAATTTATCTGATTGGGTGCTAACGGCCAAGTCTGTGTGTGTGTGTGTGCATGAGTATGTAGATGTCTGTGTATGTTGTCCTTCCTTGTCTCTCTCTTTCTTTTTTCTCTCTCTCTCTCTGTTTATCTATCTGTCCTTGTCTCTTTCTCTACGTCTGTGTGTGTGTGTGTGTGTGTGTGTGTGCGTGTGGTTGCCTATATATTTAAAGCCCTTATCTCTCTCTCTGGTCTCTATCACTCAGTGTTAACAGGCCACCATGCGGGGCAAGAGGGGAAAAAAGCCCCCAACCCCCAATTAGTCGTCTCTGCTCAAAGGCATCTGAGGAGACTTGTGTTAAAGAAGGGCTAAGTAACGTTCTGTTTTTTCCTCTGACGAGCTCCGTCTAAAGACCGCTGTATTGTATTGCACTGCATTCTATTGGAGGCGGTCCACGCTGCTGGACATTGCAAGTGCTGTATCTACCGCTATAGGCCACGGTGGCGCATTCTACACCGTTCGTTCGCCATGTAATGACTCATTTTAGCATCCTAAACAGTATGAAACGTATTAATTAAATGAAAAATGTTGCATAGTGGGCCTTTAAAGGAAGGATCCTCAGAGACGTTACTACTGTAGCTGCCAGGAAGTGGAATTGGTCTCTCACCTCTGCTCAGGACAGGATATTTTCCCACACATAAGATAGAAATTACTACAACCCCCTCCCCCCATTCAAAAGCAACTAAGTACACTTACTTACTAGTACTCTGTATACTAGTACTAACATGATTAAACTCAATTTGTGAACCACTTAGGAAAACATCTGTTTGCTGTATTGTGAGTTTCTGGTTATTTCAGCACATTAAGTATACTGTACTAATACAACTAAGTGCACTGTTACTAGTATACTGTTGTGGACCCGCTACAGGCAACTATCTGCAGCTGTGGCAGGTGCAACAGCCTCAGACATTTCCATGTTTACCTGAAAGCCTTTACCATGACACCTATCTGATCGAGTGCAGGCCAATGACAGCAAGGCCTTTCTCACACTTTGCATAAGACATTGACTGCTCAGTGGTGCATTGTTTGAAAATCATATAGGATTATGTTACAGATGAACACAATCAGTCATTAACCCACACACGCATGTGCTCGACATGTGAAACGTGCCAGCGGCATGTAAAAGACATGCCACTGGATTAATCGACATGTGACACATTCCAATGACATGTAAATGGCACTCATCTACCACTGAACAATACGTTAAGTTTACAGATACATTTCTAACGGTAAATGGCACAGGAACACGTCACGGACCACCAGCAGGTCTTACCCTTTACAGACAAATACGGAATTTATGGACAGGCATTTAGATTTTACACTGTAACAATGGCTTTCAACAGAAGTGGTAGTGCGTAGAGGTTTGTAGGGGATAATAAAGAGAGACAAGTTGTTGTAGTCAATTACACTTTATAAACAAACAATGCTTTTAACATTTAACAATGCTTTTAACGCAAAGAACAGGGGTGGTACATAATTGTGGAAATATGCGGGTCTGCATCTAAGGGAAAGGGTACGAGTGTGTCTGAGCACAAGTCTGCGTTTGATCATGACACATGGTAGCGAAAGTTTGAAGCGTGAGTGTGAGGGGGTAGTGTGCAATCAATTGCGCTTTATAAACAAGTAATGCCTTACACAGAGAACAGCGGTGGTACCTGAGGAAATGGGAGTCAGTGTGAGAGGTTAGTGTCCACACCCAAGGGGAGGGGTGTGGGTGCATCTTGTCGGCCTCTCAAGAAACTTCAAAGCGTGACCAAGTTTATATTGCATGTCAAAATTTTCAAGGAAATATTCATAGTCCTCCTTTAATTCAAACATGAAGAGGCGGCAGTCCTGATCATCTGAGGTGGTGTCTGTGAACAGCTGGTCCAATGCCTCTCGTAGCTGATATTTGTCCATGCTCACTATGGGGGGGAAACCCACATGACCACGGAAAGCAAAAAAGCAAAATCCTCAAATCCTAATTAGCCTGCATGACTAACTACAAACATAACTAAAGTCTAAAAAGTTATTGGCAGGCATTTTCAAAATTGCATATATCTTACCTTTTTGTTAATCTAACATTCACATCAGTGAAATGGAGAACTAGCTTCCGTGACAAAACCGTGAAGCTTATGATTGCCTCTTCCGTCTTCCTGTGTCATGCCCAGGTGATGCCAGTGACATGTCTTTACGTGGCACTGGCACGTGTCACATGTTGATTAATCATCTAAACCCCTCTCAAAATGTGGAAAAATGAAATTGAGGACAGTCCTAAAATTTGTTCTAGAGCAGAATGGCTTATTTTCTATATTCGAACATGACTTTTTCTTCCATCTTTTCCCGTGAGCTGAACAAATTGAGAGAACTATGGAAAATGACTGTGGTAATAAATGATTGCAGGATTTGCCAGGAAGGTTCATACACTGAGCTTGAGTCAATATAATAGTATGAAGTACTTTTAAAACTCTTGACATCACAGGCCAGAATTAGAGCAAGATTTGTCAAGCTTATATGCCTACTATATTAATATTAACACAAGCATGATTAATGTAAGGAACAGTCATAAGACAGTACATTTTCAAGGTAATAAAAGTGCAGTCGGCAATGTTATGTGGTTTGTAAACACATAACAGTTTTTATAAACTAAAAATAGAGTTCTCTGTGGGCAAAAAAAATAACTGAAAATAAAAAACATAGCACAGAGTTTCCGTCACGCCCTGTCCATCTTGTTTGATGTCACGCCCTGTCCGTCTTGTTCCCTGTCACCACTACCCGTGTTCTGTGTTTTGCGCTTCCCATGCTCTGTGTCACGCTACCCTTGGTTCCGTGTCTTCCTGTGTAAGTTGGCTATTTGTCCTAATAAATCTACCTGTTGGTGAAAACTTGCTTGCGCCTGGGTCTCCATTATAGTTAAACCCGTGACAGTTTCTTTTTTAAGACTGATGGGCAGAATTAGCAATTTGATTTATTTGGTCCTTGGATGAATTACAATGTAGGCCCTCTTGGTCAAAACCTTGAAAATGTAAACTATGACAACATAAACAAACATGATTTCCACCAGCACCGCAAACTACACATTAATATACTGATCACAAAATTGTTTACAGAAATGGGTTGCGCCAACTGAGTGTACAGTCTTGGAAGCTGATGTCGGAGGGTTCATCTCAATATTTTGTATTCTGAGATTGAGTGAGTGAATGCTGAGAAATCTTTCACATAACACCACATTTACAGATCAGGGGCCTGTACTACGAAGGGAGTAAGTAACCCAGGGTTACCTTGTTAAACCGGGGTTGACATACTCTGGTTATCCTAATTGGTGTACTACGACACTGGTTATGAGGGTGATTTGTTGAACCGGCTTTAACCTAACTGGAGTTTGTGCGTGTGCACATAAAAGGGGCCGATTTCAGCGCAAGGACCCCTTTTCAACGATGGCGCGATCACCTTATTTCACTTATGGGAAATGCACAATAATCAAGACAAGTTCAAATGTACTCTTCAGGGGAAATTAAAGCCGCGAACAAAGAAAGACAGGCTTGTTGGCAAGCCAGTATAAGCCAGTAACCCCTCTTTGTAGTACAGGACCCTGTTCATCAATTTATTTTCATTTAATCTACAAGGCATTGTGTGCTGTTCTTTTCTCCTATATTTTCTCCTCCACAACCATCATTTTCAGCACACTTTCATGTAAAGGATGTTTAAAAACAATTTAGGTAATTTATAAAGGAAAATGCCTATTTGGTAGCCAAAGGCAAAGCAAAGTTGCCAGAACAATTAAAAAAGAAGAAATAAGGCATTGTAATAAGTGTTTTCTCACCATGGTCTGCTTTAGTTAATAAGCCTACAGAACCAGAGTATCATATCTGCCCGCCAAGCATGCAGGATGGGAAAGGCTGCTCTTTATACAGGCAGTCAGACTGAGAGCTTGGCTGTTTCATATTCGATTTGGAGATATGAACTATGACAAATTGCTGGGGCAGTATGAAGTGTCTGCTTGTCTCTCATTGTATGTTTGTGTGTCACACAAGTCTGTCAGTGTCCATAAACTAACCCCCCCCCCCCCCCCACCCTTTCTATTGTATTTATTGTATTTATTCTATTGTAGTCGGTTGAAGTATTATGGAGGGCAGAAAATCAGGGGTCGTGTAGGAAGAC
>JAGFZM010000710.1:7500-10000 GCA_017657215.1 Limnothrissa miodon
GTCTGACAAACTGTGGCCGCTCCGTCAGGTAGTCTGCAATCCAGGATACCAGGTGGGCATCCACACCCATCTGCAGGAGCTTGTCACTCAGTCTGGGGGGTTGAATGGTGTGAAAAGCACTGGAGAAGTCAAAGAACATGATTCTCACAGCACTTTTCTCCTTGTCCAGGTGAGTGTGTGTGCTGTGTAGGAGGTATGAGATGGCATCGTATTTCAAGTGTTTGTGTGTGTGTGTGTGTGTGTGTGTGTGTGTACAGTATGTGTGCTTTTATCCAGACATATGATGATATTCTCATATGATGAGATAGCAACACTGTGAGACAGGATGCTCTCCACTTCCACATCCAGTTATGACCACAGATGGAGACAGAGAGAGATAAAAGGATGGGAGAGAGAGGGAGTGTGTGTTTGTGTGTGTGTGTGTGTGTGTGTGTGGAAACCGGATTGTGTGTGTGGGATTGTGTAGAGTCTTTTTGTTTGTCCCTGGAGATCTTAACATGCTCTCACAGACGCGCACACACACACACACACACACACACACACACACACACACAGTGTTGTTTCAAAGCCAAACGGCTCCATGGTTGGTTAGCTGACAGCTTAGCCGATCCTCCAGAGATCCTGGCGTGTCTGAGCTAGCATTAGCAGTTAGCCCTCCATTCCCAGCGGAGCTCAGTTCCATCACCGCTGCTGCTGCCACCGCCCGAGACGAGGACACGAGATTCAGATCTCCTGACAGATCTAGAACAGCATGGTCCCCATTGGAGGGACTGTTAGCTTGTTTTATGCTGCACAGAAAGCAGCCATTGAACAGATCAAACTCAGAAACGCCTCTTAACAGAATGACCAAATATGAGACAGAAAAAAGTAAAGAAGCTTCCATTCACTTGGTGTTTGAGCAGGTATTGAAAGTACCGTGTTGCCTTATTTTACTGTAACACATTTGTTTTTGTTCATCTTATAATTATTTGTAAAAAAACAGGGGCTGTTCTATATTGATGGACTAGACAAAACTAGGAGAGGAAGACATAGGGCAGCAAAAAAAAAGAAGAAATTGGTGTTAAATGAGCTGGCAATGTCCGTGCCACACGCTATGTTGAGCAACTTCAAAATTAGCCTTGAGTGGCGGAACAGAATGACCGGGTTCACATGCACTTCAGTGTCCCTTGACCTGATTTTGATAATATCTGGCATATGGCGTTAAAATGAGCACAAAGCCGAGAATTTTAGTTTGATGTGTGAGATGTGTGTACTCTCCCATGTGGGGCAACGGACTTAACGAGCCCTGGCCTGTGCCTGTGCAGACCTGGAGGAGCTGTCTGTTTTAGCAGTAGCCTGGGAACAACCTAAGGACAGCTTGCTTACCCCCTCAGATCAGATGGCAATGCTGATCAAACATTAGTGACACCTGTTAATGACGTTAAAAACAACTTTAAAAAGGCTTTTGAATGAGTTTTCATCATGGCATTTTGAACACGGATATTGCAAAAGTTCATGGCTAAACAGAACTACCAGAACATGTAGGCTCTCTTCATCCTCACATACTTTCTTCTTTTCCTCTTTTCTCTGTCTCTCCCACTCACTTCTCTAATGTTAAGCGATATGCAACATTTTTCTCTCTGTGTCTCTGTCTCTATCCCTCGTTCTCTCTCACTCTCTCTTCAAGCCCTCAAGGAAATGTTTTTGGTCTGTCTGTCCAAGTATATGGTTGAAAGGGTGGGTCAGTTTCTGTGTGTGTGTGTGTGTCTGTGCATTTGTGTGTATGTGTGTTGGTGTAGAGGTCACTGGTTAAACAGCATGTGTGCTCGAGGGTCACTGCTCCTGCTGGCCACCTGAGCCAGGACTGTCCTGATAAGGTCACGACCTCTGCAGGGTGCACCTGGGCCCTGTCGGCCGTGATGTCTGCACAGGTGGAACGGAGGCGGGTGGGACAGGATGCTTAGTGTGCATGTGTGTGTGTGTGTGTGTGTGTGTGTTGGAGGTTGGGGGTGGAGGGCTGACAGCATGGCATGAGGGTGGCAGACAGGACAAGCTTATGTTCCGAGTAGTTTGGAAAACAAAGGTGAATTTCCTGCTCTAATTGAAACTAATGGATATGTGTGTGTGTGTGTGTGTGTGTGTGTGTGTGTGTGTGTGTGTGTGTGTGTATGTATAACAGAGAGAGAGAGAGAGAGAGCACAGGAATAGGGGACATGGTAATAAACAGAGTAGTAGGTGGAGATGGAGAGAGACAATGTCAGGATGGTGACCAGAGTCATGTCACCTGAGCAACAGGAGAGTGCTGTCTGCATGACAAGAAAGCGGTTAGCGGGGTAGCAGTCAGCGACATCTCACCTGGAGTGACCTTTCAGAAAAGAGAGGCCAGCTAGTTCCGCCTGTCAAACACGCACACACACACACACTTACACACAAAACACACATGCACACAGTCATGAATGCTATTTTCTGGATACCACTCACCGTAGATTGAATGAATGTGTTTTATATCATATTCATTTGA
>JAGFZM010000712.1:0-7500 GCA_017657215.1 Limnothrissa miodon
TGTGTGTGTGTGTGTGTGTGTGTGTGTGTGTGTGATTGTGCTTCCCACAGTAGCCACAGTAGTTTTCTCTGTAGCTGTACTACCAGATAACTACTTAGCCACCTAGGTTAGAGGCGTAGTTTCGATGTGCATTGTATCTGTGTGTGTGTGTGTGTATATGTGTGTGTGTAGTTGTGTGTGTGTGTGTATGTGTGTGAACCACTTTTGGTCACATGTATGGAGTCCTTCTACTCACTCCCAATTTCGCCATCTGTGGGGATCGAGGCTCTGGCAGAAACCAAAACCATGGCTGCTAGCGTACGTGTGTGTGTCTGTGTGTGAGTGTGAGTGTTTGAATAGTCCAAGACGTCACTGTCTCTTCAGGCATCTGAAAATAGGGCTATAAGTGTGTGTGTGTGTGTGTTTGTGTGTGTGCATGTACATCTCTAAATGGCTTCATCTCTGCCCTTGTACCTTTGGGAGATGGAAGGAGGCCATGAAGAAGGCAGAGCAGAGACCCCTAAAACTTTGAGCTCCGAGCCAATACATGTTTGTGAGATCCTTGAAAGCATCGGCCATGAAAAGAATATAAAAATCTGTCATCGGGGACGAGGAGGTCACCCGCTTCCAAAAAAAAAGATGGAGAAAAACGAGGGGAGGAACGAAGAGAAGTGTGCGGATGAGAGCTGCAGTGCTGACGTGTTCTAAAGAGAGCAGGGCTACATGTTTAGACATGGCTGAGTGGCAGACGGACGGAGGCAGCAGTGGGTGGAGAGAGGGGAGGTGGGGGGACAGGAGGAGGGCGAAGACCCCCGCTGGCAGGCTAGCGACGCAGCGGCACTAGATTTCCCCGACACTGCCACCGCTTGTCAGGGTTCCAGGCAACAGCAGCAGCCGCAGCAGCAGCAGTGAAATTACCCATTCAGCTTGCATGCCGGAAAGAGACAGTAATTGCCAGAGTCCCGTCAGAATAAAATATGATTGAATGCAGGGTTTGAAGAAATGACAGCCCGTTCTTTGGCGAGGGCGTGTGCGTGTGTGTTTGTGTCTGTGTCTGTGTGTATGGGGTTGTTCATTTGTGTGTATGCGTGACAGTCTGTTCTGCATATAATGGGTATTCCTACTGTAGGGGTGGGTCCGGTGCTTAGTTTGTACATATGACAGCTCATGGATGATGCAACGGACACAGGTCCCGGAACGTATACAGAAAACAACATGCAAATGTCCATTTGCTATGCTGTGGGACTTACAGACCTCAAGTTCAGATAAAATCAACGGTATAAATGTTAAAAATAAAATAATTTACAAATATTTAGCCTATAATACTCTGCACAGCACAGGCACATTGCCCACATCACCACAGGTGGGAATTTCTCAACAAATAAGACGTGACTTATTATCATGCCACGGATATTCATGAGGAAGACCGAAAAACCTTGGGCCACCACCCACTTTTTCTGCGCACTGGGAAAAGATCACACAGGAGCACCAGCAAAAACAATTAAACCGCAAAAACACTGCAAAAACAATGAAGTGTCGATGGAAGGCGAGCTTTAAAGATTGGCATGGCGGCCTATTAATAGACAATATGCTTACCATTTAGTTGTCCAAAATACTCCACATCACGTGAAAAAGTGCAGAACCTGCAAAGGTTTTTATGTCAGTGGCGTGGTTTGTTAAGATCAACAGATCTCCAACTCTCTCAAATGACGTTAAATGTTAATAAACAACATGACATTTGTTCTGTAAATTAATATATGGATATCATTTATTTATTTGAAACATTTCTAAAACGTTTTTATATTATTTATATATATATATTTATACACGAAAGGTGCCGGATCTGCCCAAATAAGTCCCGGAACACTGGGAGGCAAAAATCATGAGGCAAGGATCCGGCACAAATTAACCCCTGGGTGGGTCTATTTGTGTGTGTGTGTGTGTGTGTGTGTGTCTGAATAATTGTGCAGATGCCTCCTGTCCAGAGGTGGACAATTCCAGGTTCATAAAGTAAAAACCCTGCCATGTTTTCCTTTTAACACAACTGATGGTAATGAACGTTCAAGACAGGTACATCAACTTCTCACTGAACTCACCTGTGTTAGAAGGAAAACATGCTCTCCTCTGCTCCTGTCATATATGACATACAAGATGCAAGAGTGAGGCTATCTGCAGTCATTTAGGTCTCTGGATCTGCTCTCTCTTGAGCCTGTGAGAAGTGTACAGTGGAGTCTGAATGCTAAAGAGAGAAGAAAAAGCCAAAGAGGTAGAGAAAAAAAGAGTGATAGAGAGAGGGAGAGAGCGTGTGAATGAATGTATAGGATATATTTGGCCCTCCAGGCGAGAGCCGTGAGCCATTGCTGCGCAGTATGATTAGGCAGATCAGTCATTAAACAAACCCGCTTTGATTGACTGGCGGCAGTTTAATGTACTGCCCCTGTGGCGATCAATGAGGGGGGTGCAGCGCTGGCCGGACGGATTGAAGTGGCTCTGCCAGCAGTTAGCTGATTTAAAGGGAGACGCAGACTGGCAACGATCTGGGCCCAGGCCCAGCGAGTGGAGGCTGTTGAGGTCCGGTACGACCCGGCCCGGCGGAGGATAGGACAGGACAGGGGCCAAATTGAGTGGCAGTAAATCCATCGCCATCTGCAGCAGCGCCGGGCTCTGGTGACACGCCCGAGTCCAAATGGCATCGCGCTAATCTCGGATCTGGGGGATGAAGCACGCTGACACAGGGAGATTTTGATGGCTTCGGCGGCCTCTGACTTGTGTGTACGTCACCAATATAAATAAATAAAAACAAAGTATTTTTTGGGGGGACATTGTTTTGGCTCTAGAATGATCTCAAGTCAATTGAAGTCAAAGGCTTTGTTTGAAAGAAATGTTTTGAGTGAGATGATTGGGAAGTTGTGATCTTTACCCATCAACCAGTCAGGGAATGCCAAGCAAGGAAATTAGCCAATACACTGGAGTGTGTCAATTTCCGCATTGAAACTTCTTTGCCCAGGGCACACACTGAAGCCCATACAACATTGGGACACTGTGTCTATGGTCTGAATTTCCTGAAATTCCTTGGAGACCAAGTGGGAGGTGGGAAGTCACCTGGGAGGGCCAATTTAAACATTGTGGCCTGCAGACTCTGAATGGGGCCAGAGGCCACAGTCTCAGGCCACCGAGGACAGAAGTACCTCCTGAAGGACGGGAGTCCACCCATCTGTGTGGAATGTTGATGCCATCTGAGGCCTCTGGCCATGCAAGCCATGGAGTCAGCCTGTGCCATGGAGTCAGCCTGTTTCTAATGGGCTTATTTGATTTGCCTCTGCTGGGGGTGGCTGACTGGAGACATCTCTGGGTGGTGTTTGTGTGTGTGTGTGTGTGTGTGTGTGTGTGTGTGTGTGTGTGTGTGTGTGTGTGTGTGTGCAGGGCAGGGGGTCATTGCATCCCTGTGAAGTGTGAGCTAGCACTAGCTCAGTAGGAGGGTTGATAGCGGGAGAGCTGACCTGATGTTGCACCACAGAAACACACACACACACACACACACACACACACGTTGGGAGCATAGACTCTGCTGGGAGGCAGTGCTTGCCTAGATGAGATCAAATCAGCTGAGACTGCCTGCTGAAAGCCCATATGTCGCATGTCAGCGGGGTGGAGAGTGCTCTTGATTGGCTTTTTGATTTTGTGTGAAACTAAATATTTTGTGAGTAATTGTTTCTTAAAAAAGCCTCTCACAGACTGTTTTTGTAATTTTACAGTGCTGGATTGTTTAAATTGCACGGCAAAACAGTGTCTCTCATTGTTAGTGAGGCAATAAAGACCCAGGAATACTGTATATTTATAAGCCACCGAAGAACCTGACATATAGTGAAGAGTAATGGTTGAGCTGGATTTCTGTTTAAATCAGAAAACATGTCTGTTTGAAAACACAATATGAAACAGGGAGTTTTACTGGAAGCACTGGAGGTTTGAAGGACCTCAGACTGTAGTTTCTCTTTAATTTTGTAAATCAACCGAGACTATTTCCAGCGTCAGAGGCCAAGCTAAATGTGTTTTTCATTCCCCTGGCTTGCGTGTTTGCCTTGGAACGGTTCGACCGTCACAGTGGAGCAGCTCGAGGGGTTAGGGCTGCGCACGTTTATTTAAGAATCAGAGGGAATCAGGACGGGCCATTCTAGGCTAATCAGCAAGGGGGATCACCTATCTGTCACTCACTCAGCACAGTTACTTACGTCACGGATGGCAGGATACCTGAAGACAGATGGAGACAGAGAGAGAGAGAGAGAGAGAGAGAAAGAAGGAAAGTAATGAGAGAGCGAGGCCTCTCCACAGGCTGTTTTGTGGATGAATGCGGTGTTAGTGACATGTTAAGGAGCAGGGTCTAAAGCCTGCAGGGGGAACAGTGCGAGAGAGCAGAGACCAACACACACACACACACACACACACACACACACACAGAGAAAGAGGCCCACAGAAGCCTACTCTGTCCTGGCAGCGCAACGAGGCACTCAGGCCTCCCTGAGCTCATTTATTTTGAGTGGTAATGGGAGGCCATGAGTCACTGTCCTCCATGCTGAAAGCAGGCCTGAGAGATATGAATGAGTCTGGGGAAGCGTCAGGCTATCTAGCCTTAAAAGGACCCCTGATAGCTTTGGCCCTATCTGCACACACAGACTAGTATTGTATGTCTGGCTCTGTAGACCGATGAACTATACAAAAGTAATAATAGTTTTGTCCACATTCCAGTTGGGAGTGATTTTCCTATCCACATCATTGTTAGAAGTTGTACTGAAAGACCATAGGTTCATATTTTACAGCTTGAGTACAGACTGTGTTTCCAGGATGGAATTATAGATCAACTGATCAATGACAACTTAGTGCTGACTGCGAGTTGGAGTTGCTGACGTTGAAGAATGAGCAGTAGGTTTGGCCTTATTGGCCTCATGCTGAGAGCAGAAAGAAAGAGAGAAAGAGAAGGAAGGATGGGTGGATGGGTGGATGAATGGATAAATGGAGAAAGAAAAAGGATATCAGTATGACATGCGCCCAGCCTCCCTCCTACTGAAAAGAAGAATATGTTGTGATGGCAGGGTGCTCTGGTGGGGGAGGGGGGGGTTATGTGAGCTGTATCTGTTATTATGTTATTGTTTGTAGTTGACAGTAGTGCCACGTGCCCATCCTGTAAAGACCGCCTCCTGTCATTCATTCACCTGGATGAATGGCTTCCCTGGTTGCCGTAGTGATGCCGTAGTGATGCTCTAACCTCTAACCTGCCCTGAACCTGCCCCTCTTCTTCCCCTTCCTCTTTGTCTCTTCCCTCGTTTCTTGCACACCTCTTGCTTTCCGTGCTCTTCCAAACAGACCGACAGAATACAGCGTGTTACCACATCGTCCTCCTCCTCCTTCTCCCGTTGCATGGGAGCGCTGTATCTGGTATCTGTTTTTGGGACAGGCTTTGTCTTTGAGTTGCCTGCTGAGTGCCTGAGATCCCAGTAGCTGCCTCCTCTTCCTCCTCCTCCTCCTCCTCCTCCTCTTCCTTTTCTGTGTTTTTGTTATAATCGTGTAATAACATGTAAACCATTCTTTGTCTTCTTCCTCCAGCCCCTCCCCAGTTCGTGATCCGGCCACGGGACCAGATAGTGGCTCAGGGTCGCACGGCCACCTTCCCCTGCGAGACCAAAGGGAATCCCCAGCCGGCAGTCTTCTGGCAGAAGGACGGGAGTCAGGTGAGACAAGAGGAGACACCTTGCTGGCACTGGAGCACAACCCTCGTCTCACTGTCATGTTTACAGCGGCGGAGGCTCAGGGAGAATCTAATCCGTGGCTTTAGCGAGCCATGGCGCGCTTGTGTGAATGCCGTGTATTCCCTAGATCCAACAAAAGTGCATGTGTGACCTGCTTAGGCATGAATTAGCCTTAATTAATGCCCTGTGTTAAGCTCGTGTTCATTTGGTACAGGGTTTAATACGTATGAATGCATCAGCGCCAGATTATTTAGGGAACTTTAACTCCTTGAGGTGTGTGTGTGTGTGTGTGTATGTGTGTGTGTGTTTAGGTGTGTATGTGTGTGTGTATCTGTGTGTGTATCTGTGTGTGAGACTGACTAGCCGTTCATTAATCAGATGCTGAAAACCCTAACTGCTGATAAGGGCGTTACTCTCCCTCTCTCCCATTCTAACACCTGCAGGCCCCAACAATACACAGCCGCAGCAATTAGCAGACTGCCAGGAACCCGCTGATGGGACTTAGATACGATTCAGATCACACACATAGACACACACACACACACACACACATTAGTCACAGATGGAAAGTTATTGGCTGATCAGACAATTGCAGGAAAGTAGTGCCACTTACTGATGAAACAACTATGCAACTCATAACTTAAGTCCTCAAGCTTGAATGTCAGCCACGCACACATACACACACACACACACATACAGTACACACATTCAAAAAAAGTTATGTAGCATCTCAATGCTGTCTTCTGAAGAGAACTTTTTTATAATCAACATAAAATGGTAGCCAGTCAGAAGGCAAAAGCTTATGCTGCTCACACTGAGACTCACACTTGACTTTTTATTTTCAAACATCCACCACACACACACACACACACACACACACAAACAAACACACGCAAACAGGAACAAACACACACACGCGCACACACCACATTCTCTATTGCTGTTCACTTCTGTCTCTTCCTCTCCAAGTAAGATGCAGTCTGAAGGTATTTGTTAAGAGAACAAATTAAAGGGGTAATTAAGTAATTAAGCTGTAAAACGTTGTTCTGTCACACTGGTGCATAATGAAGTGGACATTTATCATATGCGGCTGAGTGAGAAGAGAGAGGCAGAGTGAGTGTGTGTGTGTGTGTGTGTTGGAGAGAAGGGAGGGGTGGGGGTGCGGGGGGTTAAAGAGGAGGGAGTGTAATTAAAAAACACATAATTTGTAGCTTTACAGTAATTTGGTGTAATTGAATCCAAGGCTAATGCCTTTCTTTTCTGTTGGCTGGGTTTGAGGACTCTGAAGGAAGAGAGAGTGTATGGATGGGTAGATGAATGAAAGGATGGGGGAGAAAAGGTGGAGATGATGGGGGGAATAGTGAAGCTCAAGGATAGAAGGAGGAGGGAAGTAGAGGTGAGATTTCTGTCAGTGTCCCGCCTTCAGCAAAAGGCCATTAACAAGCACTGATCGCTTCTCATTATGGCTGTTAAAAACCATGCAGACCAAACTGATTAAACCCCCTAAATCAAGAGTGTTGGCAAAATGAATCCTTTATCCTCTATCTTCTCTTCTCTCACCCTTTTGTTCTCTCTTTGCTCTCTCTCTCTTTCTCTCTCTCTCTCTCTCTTTCTCTCTCTCTCTTTTTCTCACACACACACACGCTCACACACACTTGCTGTTACTGTCAAAAGTTAAATCACAAGAGTTTCTGTAAGCAGGACAAGTGATAAACAGCCTGGGAGTTGTAAATTGAGAATCTGACACACACACACACACACACACACACACACACGCTCT
>JAGFZM010000712.1:10000-22600 GCA_017657215.1 Limnothrissa miodon
GTGTGGTGTGATGTAGTGTAGAGTAGTGTGGTCTAGTGTAGTGTAGTGTAGTGTGTTGTAGTGTTGTGTTGTGTTGAGATGTGTCTTGCCACAGTGAACTGGCTGGTCTGCTGTGAGTTACTGCCACCCCCATCCGCAAAACCCCCCCTACACACACACACACACACACACCCTTACACACACACACACACACACACACACACACACAAAATCCACCCCTTCAGAGCCCCCAGGCCCCCTGACCACGCCAAGTTCAAGGAGATCCATAATGAGAAATTCTTGATGCAGACAGCCAAGGTCTCTTCCCGCACTCCTCCCTCATCACTCCATCATGTCATCCTCCCATCACGCCATCCATCCTGACCTCCTTGTGCTCATGGAGGCTCACCTCCAGACACGGCACACACACACACACACACACACACTCTCACACACATCCTTCATCACACCTAGTCACACAAACACACACTCAAAACGCATACACCTCTGGCTTTTTATCATGCTCAGCCTCACACAGACACACACACACACACACACACACACGCACACACACACACACACACACAGATGTCAAGCCACATAGGGGTTCAGTGGAGTTCATTGACAAATGGAGGGATGATTCATCAAGCATAAGTGCGGTGTTTTCGCAAAGCATTAGCAGATAAGAGAGACAGTGATTAGAGTTTGTGATTTAACTCCCATTTTTATCAGTGCTGGAATATATGGTGTGAGATGGAGGGTAGGGAGAGGAGGTTTCACAGGTTAGTGTCTTTGGTGTGCATGTGTGTGTGTGTCTGTTTGTGTGTGTGGTGGAGGTGGTGTTTGTATACATGGATTGTGTGTGTGTGTGTGTGTGTGTGTGTGTGTGTGTGTGTGTGAGTGTTTCCTGGTGTAACTCTGCAATGAACCCCAGCTTGCTTTAATCCTGGGTGATGCATTAGAGCTGTCTTGTCCGTGCCAGTGTGGCGATAAGAACATTCCACCTAGTATAAACATCCTCCATTAGCGCCAGGGATGAGCGAGGCTCCTATTTCTGGAAGCTTCCACTACACCGCCTGAGCCAAACTAGGAGAGAGAGATCTTGGAATCACACGGCCATTTCTCCACATTACTGTTTTAATAAGATGAAGAAATCCTCGCCCAGATGCTGAACTCACAGCCGCTACACATCATACAAGCAGACAGAGGTTGGGGTTAGTGAGAAAAGGGGAGAGGGAGGGGGAGAAAGAGAAAGGGAGGGAGGGAGAGAGAGGGAGGACCGGAGGGGAGAGATGAGAGTGGGAGAGTGAGGTTAAGAGAGGAAGTCTAGGTTAATTAGCACCCCAGGTACACCATCATTAATCCACTCTCTTAATTAATATTCACAGTCCACTTTACTCCTGGAGAGAGAGAGAGAGAGAGAGACAGAGAGAGGGAGAGAGAAAAAGAGAAAGAGAGAGTTCTCCTTGTATCTGTGAGATAAACGGCACCCAGCACTCAGAACACTAACTCAGGGTTATTACCTTAGCCTTGACTATGAAACAGCACCAGCTCTACACACTAGCCACTAGGACCCCTCAACTCAGCTCACCACTAGTCCGTTACATACATCTGCATTCCCCCATTGTTGTCCATTTAGACACAAACCCAGAGGACAAAACCCTAAAAACCTGAAACCATTTTAATAGGGGCTGTTGAATTTCTTTTTTTTTAACCCTCCAAATGTGTGCAGCTCGTTAAAAAGTTACAGCTAGCTTGGTACCCAGAATGCACTCTGGCTACAGTTGTACATCTATGCCTGGCATTAGGCGCTCCTCAGGTGTGGGCTGTGGTGAGGTTGGCACCCCCTGGCACCACACTCGCCCCGCCGCACCAGGAAACGTTTACTGCGTCAATTTTCGCAGCAGGGACCAATGAGAGCCGGACGTTTGTGAGCCCTGAGGCTAAACAGCCAATAGGCGGGCCCGGCTTAGAAGCGTGCACCGGAAAGCCAGGCGGTAATGGGACACTGCGGAGCGAGCCGGGCCCACTCAATGCCTTGGCCACATCAGTGCACTGGAAAAGCACAGCTCAGCTTTTCTCATCCCATTTCCCAGAAAGCTCAGGGTAGTCATTCGGCTGTGGTGTGGTCACAAGACTGGCAAAGCGCTAGAAAAAAATAAATGATGAAATGGTGTTTTTAGTGTGTGCAGTTACACAGACAACCCCCTCCCCTCCACACACACACACACACACACACACACACATGTACACACCTTCATACCTTCAGCCTAAATCCAGCTCCATTCTTTAAGTCTGAACTGGAGTTAATTGCTGTATATTTGACTTATGCACTTACAGTATAGGATTGTATTGTATCTATCAGCAGATGTTTTGCTGCAGCTGCTCTTTTTCTCTCATTCCTCTCTTGTGACAGTCCTGACAGACCGCCCACCGCCCATCATTCGCCAGGGGCCAGCCAATCAGACGCTGGGCGTGGACAGCGTGGCGCTGCTGAAGTGCCAGGCTTCGGGGGACCCCATCCCCAACATCAGCTGGCTGAAGGACGGGTCCAGTCTCCTGGGCAAGGACTCGCGCATGTCCCTGCAGGAGCTGGGGAGCCTGCAGATCAAGAACATCCGCGTAAGACAAAGGGCACAAATCAAACCAACTGTTTTCCATTTCCTTTCTGATTCTGTTCTTTCTTCCTTCCTTCCTTCCTTCATTTCTTTCTTTCTCGACAATAGTTTTTCAGTCTGTCATTGTCAAAGATGAGGTGCTGTTTGCTTGGCTTTATAGGCAGTGTATTTTGTTGAAGTGTGTGTGTGTGTGTGTGTGCTACTGAGTGTCAGACAGCCAGCCTAAGTGTGATATATACTCTAAAGAGAATTCAATCAGAGATCGGTTAGACCTAACGTGGAGAGACACCCGAAATCATAACGCATTAAAGAGATGAATGGGAAATATTGATTTCCGTAAATTGTGTGATACCATCACTTAGTGACACAACATGTCTGACAGGACTCAGCTGGGAAAGTCTGGACCAGCTCCAGCAGCACACACATACACACACACACACACACACACACACAATCAAGGGATATTGAATTTAAAATCCCCACACCAGCTCCTCCGTGGGGCCCTCAGTAGAATATCCATTATACGTGACAAAGCTGCCGACCAGTGACATTTTATTTAATAAATGCGAGCCGGGGACTCGGGCGCTGAAAGGCTACATACAGCAGAGAGAAAGTTCCAGAAGGAAGGCAGAAAGGAGGGAGGGAAAGTCGGGCCAACTGTCATCAGTCCAGAAGCAGCCCAGTGGCCCATCCCTAAATGAATTAGAGCAGCAGTTTATTGTTGTGTTTCGGTTGGCCGCTTGGTTGCCTTGGAAGCCACTCTCCACGCCCACTCAGAACTTGACCACGATACCACAGCCTTGGTGTTGCCTCCATCACCACCACCACTACAGCTTCTCTCTGCTGCATCTGGTCAATGTCTTTGTTTAAAATGTCTTTTTATATAATATAGGGATAATATTTTTTCTTCTGCAAAGTTTCTTTGACGTTTTAGTTTGTCCATATTATTCACCCCCATACAGTGAGAACCCATTTAAGCACTTAGTCATTTAATGGAATTATTCCTCATTCCTCCATCTAAAATCCGTCTGTTAAACACCAACTGCCACTGTGACTGATCCACAGGGACCCAAAGCACATAATTGAACCCTGAGTACCATGCGCACTGTAAAAAATGAAAAGCTATGATGACTCAAGGCAACTTGATGCACATGAAGTCTTTTTAAAACCTAGAAATGTTAGTTTTTGAGTTGTGGAAACTCAAAAATTCTGTGCATCAAGTTGCCTTGAATTTTGAAAGTTGCGTTTAGTGATTTATTTATTTATTTTCTATTTAGCACCCATGAACAAAACAACACAATAATATATATTTATCTATTTATTTTCATTCATTTTTTTACTCTGTCAAGAGGTTACATCGTAATCCTTACGTCATTACTTTCCACTGTGTCATGTACTGTGTCTGTTCCAAGAAATCCGAAAATTCATGTCCCTACAGTTTAATTGCCTTTCATAATCATTATGATACATCAACCTGTGCTTCACGTTGAGCTAATAGTCCGTGTGTGTGTCTCCGTAGGTATCAGATTCTGGCACATACACGTGTGTGGCTGCAAGCTCCAGTGGTGAGACATCCTGGAGTGCTGTCCTAGAAGTGAAGGGTACGTAACACTGGTCATTAGGGAAATGACTAGTCCAAAAAACATCCAGTTTTTCTTTGGTTTGCTAAATTAGACCGGTCACTGCTGGCAGCCTGTAATGTTGTGACGTGATCTGACGTGATTTGTTCTCCTCACTGTTCCCTCCAGAGGGCGGAGGAGTGGTGCTCAAAAACCAGGATGAGAACGAGCTGCCCGGCCCGGCCTCCAAACCCCAGGTGACTGATGTGACCAAGAACAGCGTGTCCCTGTCCTGGCAGCCCGGCCTGGCTGGGGGCTCTCCAGTGTCCTCATATCTCATTGAAGCCTTCAGGTTTGTCTCTAAAGCAGTGCTCACAGTAGTGCTCAGTCATAGTCGCCATTTACACTAAGTGGGCTTTCATCTGAATTTTGAACATTTCGAAAGATGAGAGATTTTTACAGTTTTGAGTGTATTTCTTATACGGTGTTCATGTGTGAAGGCCAAATAAATCATGTTTTTTTTTGTAAACTGGTGGTTTGACTTAAGTGTCTCTCTCTCACTGTTTAGCCAATCGGTGAGTAACAGCTGGCAGACTGTGGCTGACCATGTGAAGACGACACAGTTTACGGTGAAAGGCCTGCGCCCCAACACCATCTATCTCTTCATGGTGCGTGCCATCAACAGCCACGGCCTGAGTGATCCAAGCCCCATGTCAGAGCCTGTACGCACACAAGGTAAGCCTGCATTCTTTCTAAGCCTTCCTTATTGGAATTTCTCACTTTTATATCCATAATACATGCACACATAGAGCTATATCAAGACAATAAAAAAAAGTAGAAACTTAAAAAATAACTAACTAAATAAAATTAAATAATAAAATAGCACCACAAGTTGCTGCAAGTAAAACTTGCACTTTGTTTAAAGTAAAAACTTGATTTGTTTCCCCAACACTGAAACTGTCATTAAATCAATGGCCCATTTTTTTACGACTCACTGTAAAACTTTTTATCACTGTTTTTATGCCAGCCCTGGCATGCTACACTGAACAACTGACCAGTGTGCTCAAATCAGATCACTGTGTCTGTATCCATCTACAGTATATCCACTAGGAGCCAAGGCTTCCAGCTATGGTCAGTCATTAAGGGCATCTGATGTGAAATCATGTCAAGCAATCAGGGCTATTCGGAAAGCCTAAACGAGTTAGTGCCATCCCAGCAATGTTAATGAGCTTAACTGGGAAACAGGACTGGCCCCAAACCCTTGGCAAGATTCGATTAAAATACCATTCAAGCTCAGAACCCAGGCTTGGTTATTAGTTTTTGTTTGCGCTGATGAACCTAGTACTTTCCAATGCCCCTGCAACCTTTGGCTCCCACCAACGCCCCACTCGCCTCCACTCCTCCCCCACAACACACCTCCGCACAGTAATTTGCAGAGCGAAGACGCCAGGGCGTACACAGGCACGGAGTCCACACTAATGGCCTGGCGTCCTCTAATCGACTGTAGACGCAGTGTTGACGTGCGAAGATGCTTATTGACAGTGGCGGCTCATGACGAGACAGATGGCTTTTTCAGCATCTTCCCAAATGCATTTGCCTCATCACCAGCCAACCCCCCTCCTCCATTGCAGTCGGTGATTCATGACGAGGTCTATATCATTTTTTCCACGGTGGTTTCCTCCAAATGGCTTTTTCCCCTTTGCCGAATCCCTCGAGAGCTCAGCAGAAGATTTCCTAGCTGAATGCTAAGGCCGGGTTTATCTTGTTTATCTTGTTTCTCTTTTTTCTCGTTTGCCTGGCAGGCGAACATAGGAACTTTTTTTCCTCAGGGTGGGAATTGAGCAAGGGAAAATAGCTTCTATCACTCACGGCCACTGATATTTCTTCCCATGCGGTTCGATTTGGACATCCTCGTTCTCCTGGCTTCAGCTCAGGCGGTTAAGTCACAGACGTAGAAGAGGGCTCTGGCTGGCTGTGTGTTTTACTTAAATCCTATCCCATTGCCTTAGCTGACTGTGGTTATATCACTGTTATGGAAACACTCCGTGTTTGATGTTAGATTTCAGTGGGGGTAATGCGATAAGCATGGGCAAAAGCTCTACAAACGCATATCCGGAGTCCTCCCTCTACTCGGGATTGTGTTAGAAAACACTTTCAATGAGACTGTTCAAACATTTTCAAACACATCAAGTTAAATCCACTTAATCGTTTTGACTTAGTTTAAGCTTGCTGATGTAAGAAAGAAATTCTTTTGCTTAAGATTGGTGCTCAGATTTATTTGATTTTAACATAGTCTTTCTGCAACCCCCCTCCCCCCACCCTCTCTCCACACACATACACACACTATCCCCCCATCTTTCTCCAATCCCTCCTCAGACATAAGCCCCCCAGCGCAGGGCGTGGACCATCGGCATGTCCAGAAGGAACTGGGTGAGGTTATTGTACGGCTTCACAACCCTGTGGTCCTCAGCCCTACGACCATACAAGTCACGTGGACGGTAAGTCAAGCCAACATGTTTCTTGATCAATGTTCCCTTGCAAGGCTAATGCCACATGCTCAATTTGTCATTAAACTCTACCACAGGTCAGGGAACAGTTTGTAGTCATAGGTTTCCACCTGCTCCGAGTTATGCAGACCAATCAGCGAACACAGGGAGGGCTAAAAGCTGATCTTGCTGAACCCAAATTATGCACTCCAGCACGAAACCTACGTCACAACCAAACAGTAGCAATAATTTGAGGCAGGAAGTATCAGCCCACCGCGAATCAAGCGTATGCCAATGGATATGTTTAAAAGAGAAACAGTGTGAAAGCGTTTGACACATCAGGCTGGTGTTTTCTCCTTATGGTGTGTACCACAGGATGTCCGTAATCACAGTATCTCCTGCTGACATTCTAAATGTCGTCTGAATTCCTTGCACTCTCCTTCTGGTACTGTTATTTTCCCCCTGCTACCCCATTTGAATCACAGGCTCAAAAAGGACTAAAGCCTCCGTTTTGAAGTTAGTTGTTGAACACAGCCATTCGATTGTATGCAGTATTCCATCTGACAGAGCTGCATTAGAGGCCCTTTGATTTATGGCTTTTGCTGACTGGCAATGTAGGAATATCAAACAGCCCGGCAAACAGCGCCGCATTGCTGCAGGACTGTCTTGTCTGTCAGCGGTGTCATGCATCAAAATAGCATGCTAACATATGGCGCCTCTATCAAGCTCTTATCAAACTTAGCCGAAACCGCAATGAAGATTAATGCCCAACAGACAAATGTATAGATTGTAATTAATTGGGTGTTGGTGTAGTTCCTCTCCCAAGCAGTTTTATCTGTTTTGCCCTCCCCCCATCCCAGTCCTCCACTCACAAAGACACACACACACACACACACACACACACACACACACACACACACACTCACTAACATTTGGCATGATTTTTTCATTTCCCATCTTGAGAGTGTTTTTTTAATCATGCTGATTGTGACACTCACCCCCTCCTCTTGACAAACACACAAAGACTCACTCTCTCACACAATAACACACACACACACACACACACACACACACTCACACTCGTGCAAGCAATACAGAAATGCGCACTCACACACTCGACCACGCTTCACATGCTCACACTCCAAAAAGCTGTCTGTGTGCCTCACCATACGGATGGGCAGGTGCCAGCCCAACACTCTTTTATTCATTCACACACAGTGCCAGTCCTGACAGTGGCACTCTCCACAAAAGATCTTTTTTTCCCTACTCACTCTAAGTCCAGCCTAACACCCAGCAAAATCCATAATCCACAGAGAGAGAGAGAGAGAGAGAGAAATAAGTCCCTATCCCGGTGCTGTTTAGTGAGGGCTATTAAATGTGGACGGTCCCCTGTCTTTGCTGTAAATGGCCGGCATTATCAGTTGCCGAGAGTTACAGTCCGTCCACATCCAAGTGGCCATAATGGGGCTTTTGTCACAGAAGAACAATAGTGTGTTGCCATAGCACTGGATTTATGATTTTCTGCGTTAATCAACACAAAAAAGAAAGGCCCAACCCTTTTATCTAACTGCAATAAAAGAGAGGAGTGCTGCTGGGACATATTTTTTTCTCCTTTTTTCTTTTCTTGAAAAAAAGAAAAGAAAAAAGAAAACGTAAACATGCCCTGCCAGGCTGCACTAATGAAAGCTAAACAGGGATGAGGAGAGGGGCCATCGTTCTGATTTACTTTGGGCAGACGTGGCGAGAAACAGCTGCTTAATACCCCCACTCCAAAAGCTTTGCCTTGCCTCTCCCACCGTTAACAAGCCATTAGGCAGAGTTATGCGCTTCTGGGCGGCTCCTCTGCCTCCTTGCGATGGGTGTAAATTCTGCTAGCTTAGCTCGAGCTCTGGGTAGGAGACTAGGGTGAGGCAAAAGGGTGCCTGCACTCTCAGTGCTATTTGTGGGTCATCTAGGAGGCAGGAGTATGTAGTGTGCTGTAGTTTGTGTGTGTGTGTGTGTTTTTTATGATCGCCCAACTACCTTATCACACTTCAAGGGAGTTGCCCACCGGGGTTTGAGTCACGAGTGTTGCTGCGTTTGTCGGCCATTTTACCACTCTCCTGGGGCACGCACACACACACACTCACACACACACAGCCATGCATATGGATGTGTGCCTCCTGCCTGAGTGTGTTTTTATAGCCGTAGTGTGAGCTGTGAAATGCGAGAGATGCTGTGTAATGCGGTGCTGCGTGCTAGCGACTGCTAATTGCTGGGAGCATGTCAGCACAGGTGATGGAGAGGCCGTTAAAAGTGTGGTGGCCTCCCATGAAGGCCGCAGAGCAGCACTCAGCCGAAGGAATGTGTTTGTGCACCTCAAACACTCCCTTCCTCTGATTTTAACCTTTTTCCTTCCTCATCAGTCACCAAAGAACCTCCAAACGTGGCCTCTTCTAATTGTCTGGAAAGTTCAATGACACCCTTTCCCAGTTACTTAATTCTGCTTTAGTAACATAAACTGCACTAACTGGTCTAGTAAACTCTTTTTGCTTTTTGTTTTATTTTTCAGGTGGACCGCCAGTCGCAGTACATCCAAGGCTATAGGGTTCTGTACAGGCAGACGTCAGGACTGCCCTCTCCGGGGCCTTGGCAGAGTCAGGACGTGAAGGTCCCTTCTGAGCGGAGCATGGTGCTAGCACAGCTCAAAAAGGGCATTGTCTACGAGATCAAAGTCAGGCCCTACTTCAACGAGTTTCAGGGCATGGACAGCGAGTCCAGGACGGCTCGTACCTCAGAGGAAGGTGAGGCCTCATGGGAATTGAGTCTTTTTCAACTTATTTTTTACTGTTTCTCGCACTGACCCAACTAGCTTCAAGCTACTCTGTCATTTTTGAACTCCTGTGCTGCATGTCCGAACCCAGACTGCCTTATATTATAGAACTGTACCACATACACACATCCCTTCAGCATGCAGCTATTATACTCAGGTTCACACAAGCCCCAGCCTCCCAACGCTTTAATCAGGGAAGTTCCTCAGAACATGAGAAAGATGCTGAAATCTGTTGCAATCCCACTGAGCTCTTCATACTTCTTGGGCCCTCTCCTCTCCCTCTACTCCTCTCCTCTCCTCTCTGCTCCTCCGGAGCCTCTGTACTTGTGTGAGGAACACAGAGGTGTCTGTGTTAGGGCTGCTCTCCTGACAGCCCCATTCATTTCCACCAGTCTCAGTGGAGAGGTGCAGTAGAGGCTCACTGGAGAGTCTGCAGCTGCTCCTGCTCAACCAGCGGCTGCTACTGCTGCTGGAGCTACAAATAGGGCTCAGACACAGACGGCCTGCCCTGCACTTTTGCTCTTTCACTCTTTCTTTCTTTCTCTCCTTATTCTTTTTACACATTCACTTTCTCTCTCTCTCTGTCACCTGTTTTTCCATTGTTCTCGCAGCCCCCCTTGCTTGCTCATCCTTTTGTCACCTCACCCTATTTCTTGCTCTCTTTCCTGCATCTCTCTTTCTCTCTCTCTCCGTGTCTCTCTTTTCTTCTCTCTCTCTCTCTGTGGGCAGCCATGATGTCCTCTGGGGGTTGGCAACAGGAGGAGATTAATTGGGCATTGTGTAGCTGGAAAGGAAGTGATTACAAACCCAGACCCTCCCCTGGTGTCCATTAACACACTGCAAGCTGCCCCAGAGACAGTCCACTCAAGTGTTTCACAACTGAACTCTCTCTCTCTCTCTCTCTCTCTCTCTGACTCCCTCTGCTCTCTCACTCTTTTAGAGTTCTTTTCTCTCTCCATCTGCTCCCATCTCTCACCCTCCATTTTATGTGCTTTTCTAACCCATCCACCCCTTTCCATCTCTCTCCCTCCCTCTCTCGCTTTCTCGCTTTCTTTCTCTTTCTCAGTCTCCTCCTCTCTGTCTCTCACTGTCTGCCATCTGTGTGGACACGGCTTAAACTAGGGGACTGGCTGAGGGCTGTGGGGCTCTTGAGTGCATTCCAGTGAGATGAGCCCTGTTGGCAGGTCGCTGCCATGCCTCCACTTCCACTGCTTTTTTGTATTTCAGAAATTGGTTTGTGTTGTGCGTCTGATTGAATGTCTCCAGTGGATGTTTATTTAAAAGAATGCTTAAAAAGGGTTGTCAAGCTGAGCCTTTAGTTGTGCTGTCCAGTACTAATAGCCATTAGGCTGAGCTGTAAGCCAGCACTCGCTTGATAAATGACAAGCCCAGCCGCACACCACCCCACTAAATAAAACGCCAGCTGCACCGAAGGGCGCCCAGTCACCAGTATCAGCGGGCAGGCTGCTGTGTTGTTGGTGTGGGTGTGGGTGTGGGTGTGGGTGTTCAGTACCTCACCTCTGACGATGGAGCCATGGCACTCACTCCCTGTCTAGAGCTTTAGTATGCTGCTGGTGTCTGTGGTGTTATTGGAGGCCATTACTCTTCTAGGTCCAGCCAGAGCAGCAGACCCCTTCTGAGCTCATGGGGGACCAGTGGGACTGGAGATGCTGGAGGAATGACCAGGGAGGAAGATGATATGAAGGGAGAGACAGAGAGAGAGAGAAAGTGTGAGGGGGGGGGGGGGGGGGTTAAGGGATAGAACGAGAGATAGAGAAAAAGGGATGGAGAAAGAGAATGCAGGACAGTAAGAAAATTAAAGAGTGAAAGAAAAGATATGGGGAAGGAGATTGAGGGAGGAGAGAAGGAGAGAGAAAGAGGTAAAGGAGAGAGAGAGGGAGAGGGAAAAAGAGAGAGAGAGAGGGAGAGAGGTTGGGGTAATTGACCTGTCAGTGTTGCGACTCCTCAGTCAGCCCTAGGAGGAAATGAGAAAACATTTTTTTTTCTAATGTTATTTTTCCAGGCATGTGCCGGGCGCAGTTGTTGTTGTTTATTTCATTTGGCTCAGAGCAGCCCTCAGTGTGCAGTTTACTCAAGCCGGCCGTGTCCTCAGCCTGCAAAGACAAATGGCTCCATCTCCGCACACAAACAGGGGATTTGAATGACGGCACATTGGTCAAATCTGGGCGGCTCGCCGTGACGGTTATTGTGTTTTATAACTTATTGAAGCCTTCCATCCAAGTTCGCCCAACAGTATGGAATTATTTATGTATATATGTATTTATCTTGTTTATTTATTTGAACTGGCCGGTCAACTTGAGATCCTCCCAGCATGCATTGCGTGCAATGAACTTGTTAGCGGAGGGGAAGATATTCACGCTGTGTGTGTGTGTGTGTGTGTGTGTGTGGTAAGTTGGTAAGCGGAGGGGAAGATATTCATGCTCCTACCATCTCTAAGCTGGAAAAAAAAAATCAATGCTGGCAGAGGGTCCAAAAAACAGAGTAGCTTCTTAAAGCCAGAGGGGGGTATTGAACAGTAGTGAAAATGCAGGCTGTATCAGGGTCAGGGGTGCTGCCCAGGCCTCAGCTAAATCCGCTTCTAATGAACCTCTGTCAGTCCCGGTGCCGGTCCTGGAGCTAAGCTACTCCTGCTGTAGACAACAACCTCCTTTTATTTTCTAATGTCACCCAGCTGCGCTATCTGTAGCGAGCGATAGCAGTGTTTGTTGCCGCTGAGTGATGTTAGTCAGATGTGTGTGTGTGTGTGTGTGTGTGTGTGTGTAGCTGTGGGATTGTGGGCTGTGGGAAGTTTGTAATATTAAAGGATTCAGTTGCCTCATTGAGTCTCTAGGGGACTCTTTGTGCTTGTCTCACTGCTCATTTCTACTCTTGTTCACCTAGACTTTTTTCTTTACTTTTTTAATAAAACTAGTCGGACTTTATTATAGCTGAAATTGAAAGAATTAAGAGTAATTCTTCCAATTTCATTTTTAATGAAAAACTTTATTAGCATGACAGTTGGCAATTTTTCACAGGGACATGTTCAAGCAAACTGAACCACGACAGAATTTGATTACTGTTAACTTAGCCTCTCTTATTTCTCTCTCTCTCTCTCTCTCTCTCTCTCTCTCTCTCTCTCTCTCTCT
>JAGFZM010000712.1:26769-39740 GCA_017657215.1 Limnothrissa miodon
TCAGCGGTCCTGCACTGCACCAGTTCACACTAGGAGATAAGATTGCAGAGTGGTCTTATCTTTCCCCGTTTTCTCTTTTTTCTCTGTATATCATCTTTTTACCTTCTTTTGGTTACCTTTCTCTCACTATCTCTACCTCCCCCACCTCCCTCTCTCTCTCTCTCCTTCTTTCATGACCTCCCTTCTCTCTGTTTTCTTTCTCTCTGGCTTCCCCTTTTTTTTCCACACATTCACACTGTCCCTCTTGGCTGGTGAGCTTGAGAAATAAGCACAGTGCTAAAACACACCCGTAGATCAGACAATACTGTGTGTTTGGGTATGAGAATGTGTGTATATCTGTGTGTGTGTGTGTGTGTGTGTGTGTGTGCGTGTGTGTGCGTGTGTGTGTGTATCTGTGTGCGTGTGCATGTGTGTGTGTATGTGTGCATGTGTGTGCGTGTGTGTGTGTGTGTGCTCACTCGCCTAGCACTGAACACACAGCACGAGTGATGTTGATTGTCCCACTGCATTGGAGTTGGGCAGTGGGAGCCGGACAGGTGTTATCAGTGGCGCTCACAGAATCCCAAATCCAATCAGAGTGGGTTTGCTATGTGCCGAGCAGAGAAAGAGGAGGTGTCCATTGATTTTTACTCTTGTCCAAAACCTTTCTCCTGATGAGCCCCCTAGACACACACACACACACACACACACACACACATACATACATACATACACGTTAACACGTGTGCGCAATGTACACAGACACAGGCACACACACACACACAGCATCCCACTCAACCAGACCAACATGTGTGAGTTTCTAAGTGTGTGTGTGTGAGACCATCTCAGTGCTTCAGTGGAGGCTGCCAGCACTGCAAGACAGCTGGGGTGAGGTAGCTTGATGAGATACAGCAGAATTTTTATAACCGGCTGATAAATCTCAGAATTATTACTGCTTATTAAAGAGGATTAATCCAAACTCATTACAGGAAAGGAATGACCGTGAGAGAGAGAGAGTGTGTGTGAGAGAGAGAGAAAGAGAGAGAGAGAGAGAGAGAGAGAGAGAGAAAGAGGGAGGCATTGCTTGCAGGAAGCCAAGTCCGCTAATGCAGCTCCATTATCCCTGTAGCCTATATCTCCAATCTCCCATCACATGACACTAGCTGCTGATCTCAGATCAGCTTCACGTCCAGTACGGTACAGCCACACCTAACTCCACCATTATGGCTGCCACCTCCTCTGCAGTGCCCAGAGCAGCTCTGAGTCTCTGGGTTCGTGTAGCAGCATGTGAGGGGAGAAGAGCCCAGGTGCAGATGAGGAGGCCCCCGTCCTGCCTGTTTAGTCTTCAAGGCCGGATTGGAAGTCCTTTTTTTTCTGCTAGCCCCTCTTTCTTTCTTCACCTCGCTCCTTCTTATTCTGTCTTTTTTTTTCTCTCTTTCTCCCTCTCACTCTCTCTCTCTCTTCGTCCTCTGTTCTTACCTTGTTCTGTCATCTGGGTGGCATGTGGTGATTTCCAAAAGCTCCTGCGTTTTATCAGTTTTTTTTTCTTTCTTCCTCTTTTCTTTTTTTCTCTTTCTCTGTCTCCTTTTATTCCCTTCATAAGCCCTCTGATCCGCTGAAGGTTTTACACACATTGGCCTGTGATGTTGGCTTGTCATCAGCGCTGCTGAAAGGAGATGAAACACATCCCACCCCTCCCCCCACCCCACACCACACCCTCCTCCCTCTATCTTTCCCTATCCCTCCCTCACTTCCTCTGCCTCCTCTTCCCCTCCCTTCTTTCACTCTCTCTCTCTCTCTCTCTCTCCCCCTCTCTCTCTTCTCTCATTCCCAGCTGTGGCATTCAGATCTTCCCCTAACTGCTGACAAAGACGAGCCCTTATCATCCATAGATCACTTTAATGGGCATCACTATACACTGGCACACAGACACACACACACACACACACACACACACACACACACACATACACACGCTTTCCTCACTCTCCCCCAACCTGCTAGCCTCTCTCTTTCCTCCTCTCTATCCCTCTCTCCCTCCTTCTCTCTCTCTCTCTCTCTCTTTCTCTCTGTGTCTGTATATGAGAATGTGTAACTCATATTGATTAACAATCCCCCTGCCCAGTCCCATCACGCTGATATCTTAAAGACATAATGAGTTTTCTCTCCTTCCTTCCCCTTCCCTCCCTCTCTCTCATCTCTCTGCCTCTCTCTCTCCCTCTCTCTATCTCTTTCTCTCTCTCTCCCTCTCTCTCTCTCACTCCTACCGTCTTTCTCTCTCTCCATCAGAGAGTGAGAGAGATGCCTGCCCTCTGTTCATACAAAACAGCAGTAAACATGTTTTTTTTTTTTTGCGTTTTTAAGATGCTTTGGGAAAAAAGAGAATGCATGAGATTATAGGGAGGTTGTGCATGATGGCAAGATGAGGGTATTGGCTGTAGGGTTATTGGCGGTTCATGGCATTTCAGCTGCTGGTGGTAATGATCAGGATTCATCTCTTCTTTTGATCCATCCTTCATTAGAGGGAGACAAAAAGAATTACATGTGAAATGTATGTTCACACCTTTTGTGTTTTTTCTCTTTCTCTCTCCCACTCTCTCTACTTTCTTTTGCTCTTCCTCACTTTCTATCTCTCTCCTCGTACATGTGACGTCATCACAGTCACGTTCCAGAGAGTCGACGGCGGTCTGATGAGCAACGGAAGGTAAGAACTCTCCTTTTTTTCTTTTTTATTTCACATCATTTCTTTCTTTCTCAAGTCTTAAAAGGAAAGCAAACATAGCCGTATGTATAATCACAGTGCCAATCAGACTCCAGGTTCTGATTCCTCTCTTTCTACACTCCTCCTGCTGAAATCACATTCCTATTCTGTCCATCATGCCAGTTGACCTCAGCGAGGCTGTTATCCGCTCAGCCAGTTTGCTATCTCAGGCCTTGAAGGCAGAGCTTCTGCCTCTGGCTGCCCTCACCATCCTAACGTCCTTGGATCAGCGGCGCCATCAGACCCACACATCATTTATACGTCAAAGCCAGCTCCGCACCGCTCCAAACATGACTGATGCATCTACCGATAACCAATGCCTGTTTGTGTACTGTGCATGCTTATCCCATGTCAGCACACACACACACATACACACACACCGCACACATGCACAGACAACACATGCGCACACACACAGACGTTCATGCGTTGATAGGCTCACTCATAAATCTCCTTGAAAGAATTAGCAGAAACAATTTAAGCAGAGAGAGGTTTTATTTTATCATTTATCTTCTGCATGTGCGTCCCTGAACACCCCCCCCGCCCCCCCCCTCCCCCCCCCCCCCCCCTTTCCAGCCTCTCAGCCACCCCCCCTTCCCTTTTCCAGGCCCCTCCTGGCCCCCCGGAGTGATAAATTTGCCTGTCACCTCACGCGGGCGGCGGGAATATGAGCATGTGTAATAATGTAAAAATAATTACCCAGGGGAGAAGGTGCGGAGGTGCTCCCCCTCCCCCTCCCTCTATCTCTCTCTCTCTCTCATGCTCTCTATCTTTCTCTCTCACTCTGAAACCCGCCTCAAAGCGGTTCTGTGGCGGGCTGGGGGGCGAGGCTGCTCTGGAGAGGCCTGTGGTTTGAATGACACCAGTTACTGTCTCAGAATGCTGCCTGCACAGCCGGGGTCTCCAGAGAGAACGGAGAGAGTTAGGAGGAGAGCACTGCTCAACTGTAGCTTGCTCTCTCTCTCTCTCTTTCCCTCTCTCTATCTCTCTTTCTGTCTCTCCCTCTCTCTCTTTATCCCTCACGCATGCTTTTCTCATACACCTGCTCTGGTAGCTTTGATCACACCTGACTCACTAAACCCACTCCACTGAGCTGGGGAAGTCCCCAAGGTTCTTGTTGAGTTCTGACCTCTCTACTCTCTGTGTGTGTATGTGTCTGGATGGAAAAGAGAGTGTGTGTGTGTGTGTTTGCTAGAGAGATGGAAAGCAGAAGGAATGTCTTTTGCCTTTAAATGTTTATGACCTGTGTGTAAGTGTGTGATTGTTCCTCCCACTATTCTCAATTCAGTATAATTCTGTGATTAACTGACATGACTTTATACAGTATTGCCAAAGCAGTGACAATAGTAATACTATAATATTAATAACTTAATACAATGATCATTATAATGATTATGAAAAAAAAAACAAGGGCATGCAAATTATTCTCCTTAAAAGAAACACATCATCTTCTCTTATAGATGGAACAACTTAATGCCTTCAAAAGTCTCTCCAAAGCTACCCCCTCCTCCACCTCCTCCTTCTTCTCCGATGCATTTCTCTCCATCACAGGCTCTGCTTTACAAAAGATTCAGCAACATGGAGAGTCATTAGCACTCCTTGATCATTTGTCATGTCTACAGTCCAGCTAATGGCACAATCAAAAACAAACCACCGCAGTAGCTAAAGAAGTGTTTTGGCCTCTCTCTCTCTCTCTCTCTCTCTCTCTCTCTCCCTCCCTCTCTCTCTCTCTCTCTCCCTCTCTCTTTCTAATACTCTGTCTTTGATCAGTGTGTGTGTATGTGTGTGTTGGCGCTGTTGATGGTCCAGATGTTGCACCCTTTCTCCCCATCTGCCCGTTGGCAGGTCTGGAAGAGGGGCGGTGGCCCTCTCGCGCAGGGGGAAAATGTGTTCATTTGTTACCCGCCATGTTTATTGCATTAATTAGACAATAGCAAATGAAACCGCGTCTGTTCGTGGCCGCTCATTGGCCGCTGCCAAATTGCCCTGACTGAACAATTACACTTAATCGATCACAGAATAAATGATTCATGGAAGATGAATAGGCTGCAGATTGGTCGAGCCTGGGACGGGCTGGACTTTTTGAGCCCACTCGGCCGAGGCTGATGAAAGACGATAACGGCTCACTCGCTCTCGCTCGCCAATGTGGGGAGTGCAATTAGGCTTCAGCAATAACATCCTATGTAGTGACCAATCGATACCTATGCTAAAAGCACACAGCACACACACACACACACACACAGACACACTCACACACAGGCACATTTATACTTAACTATTTTGTGCCCACATTATGTTTTTTTCACTGTACTGAATTATGTTCCACACTTTGAGGGAATAATAGAAAAACATGTTGTTATATAGTATGGTCATGTGTGAGTTTCTATGTGTGTGTGTGTGTGTGTGTGTGTGTGTGTGTGTGCGTGCATGTGACAGGCATGGTACCATGTGTAAATCAGAAATGTAAATTCTCTTGTCCAGCACAAGCTAACTGTAATTTAATGTGGAAGCTTTTAGTGCGGATGTGTGTTTGGTGAGCGGGGGAGTGTGTGTGAAGCGGCGGCTGATTTATGAACTGAGGAGGGGGATTAACGTCACGGCGGCCCTGCTCTTGTTTACGGCTGGCCCCACATCAAGCACCACACAACCGTTACTCACATGCCTGCTGCTGGGAGGAGGGAAGGACCGGCAGACTAGCAGGTTGACATGGAGAGAGAGAGAGAGAGAGAGAGAGAGAGAGAGAGAGAGTCTAAACTCCTTTATTCAATCAGTTTGATAGTGAGAGAGAGGGGGGGGACAATAAGTAAAATAAACAAAACAACAGAGAAAGCAATGAAGAGGTTGATTTAATCTCATCCACTTTTTCCACCTTCTCCACTCAAGGTTTCTCAAAAATCTCAGTGTTATTAAAGTAGATATGCCATATTGTATTCTTTTTTATGGTTGAGAAATACTGTAACCCCAATAGTCATGCTAATAAACAACACTTGATGGAAAACCAGGAGAGTGAAAGTGAGAGAGAGAAAGAGAAACAGAAAGAGAGAGACAGAGAGAGAGAGTGTGAGCAGTGGACAAAAGTGATGAGAGCAGACAAAGTCTGAGGGAGAGAGGGAGACAAAAAGACAAAGACAGAGCGATAGACACAAGAACACAGAGCTAAAGATAAATAGGAGTTGAGAGGGTGATGTAGAGAAAGAGAGAGACTGTGTGTGTGTGTGTGAGCAATATGATCATACCCCTGAAGTCAGTGGTGATGGACAGTCCTGCGCTGTCTCCTCCTGAGCTGGATTAAACACCAGGTGCCAAGGCTGCTATAATGCACTCAACACTACCCTATTCCCCAGAGTACCCAGACCCATTTAAAAAGAATATGCCCCCATAACAATATTTCTCATTCTAATCAGCCTTCCCCATAGCTCCACCACCACCCCCACCACCTCCACCTCTTCCTCCTACTCCACCATCCCGCCCTCCCAGTGATGGATGCAAGGACGAGACGGCCGTTTACAATGTCAACACCATTATCACCACTACTCACAAATGGTGGCCCCTGCAGTGTGTGTGTGTGTGTGTGTGTGTGTGTTTGTGTGTGTGTGTCTGGGGTGGGGTGCTAGACAGAGGAGCAAAGGAGTATAGCTTTAGGTGCTGAGTTTGTGGGTTGTGGTGGGTGCCCTTACTGTTGAAGAGGGGTGGGTGGGTTGTAAGGGTGGCAGCTCTGCTGTTCTCTCTCTCCGTCTCTGTGTCTGACCCTGGCAGGAGTCTATCTAATTACTGGATGTTGCAGACAGACACCGGAGAGAAGCCCTCTCGCAAGGCAGTGTGCCGCTGGCGTGCCTTCTGCTGTCAATGGGCAGGAAATTCTCCAGCTGACAGATGTCGACAAGAGAGGAGTGGAGAAGAAGAGAGAGAGGAAGGAGGGGAAACAAGAAGTAAAGAAAGAGCCCTTACAGAAAGAGAGAGATAAAGAGAAAGAGAACGAGCAAGATAGAGAGAAAAAAGAGAAGGGGTGCCGGTTTTTATGAAAAGACTGACAGACTGATGGAACAACGGAGTGCATGAGAGAGAGAAAGGAAGGGGGGGGGGTAGAGAGAAAGAGAACAGTGAATTGTTTGAGACAGAAGGGGAAATGTGGAGGGGTGTGATGTATTACCCTATAAAATGTGCATGTGTCGGATGCACAGCCATCAATTTGAATGACTCTTTCCCCCCAGGGTCTGTTTTGGCATTCAGAATTCATATTTGCGTGTTTGTGTGTGTGTGTGTGTGTGTGTGTGTGTGTGTGTGTGACACAAAGACTTTGCTCTCTTATGTATGTAGCCGTGTGTGTGTGTGTGTGAGTGACTTCTCAGCTTGTCATGACCCACACCTCTCCTTGCCGCGCCTCATGTCTCGTGTCTCTCTGCTCTGCATGTGGACCTGCTCTCATTAGGCCGGCTGAGGGAGGTGGGACTCGTGCGGAGCTGCCACTCTCCCATTACCTGGCTGCTCGTGGCCTCGGGCTCCCCCACTTCTCTGAGCTCCCCCTGGGCTAGCACAGGCAGGAGGCCTGGGGAGGGATGGGGGTGATGGTGGAGGATGGGGGAGCACTGTGAGGGCAAACGCCAGGGATTTCTGTATGCACCCTCACAACCACACACACACACACACACACACACACACATGCACGCTGAGCGTGTGTATCTGTCAAGCGGAGCGGTGGCGAGGCAGAATGCATCGTGGGTGTCAGTCAGCTGTGGTGCCTGACCGAGCGTGACAGACGCGCAGGGGGAAAATAAAATAACTACACCATTTCCAGAAGCACAGACCTTGAGCCCAACAATAGACTCCATTGCCATTTTGTCTTCTCCCCCTCCCTCACACACACACACACAAAGTACTAACACACATACAGTACACACACTCATACAGTGTGCTGTGTACTCACAATCGCTTTGTGTTGTGATTGCTCTTTTTTCCACACTATAGCCCCCTCTCTTTTTTTCTCTCTCCTCTCTCTGTCTTTTTTTCTTCTATGTGTGTGTGTGTGTGTGTGTGTGTGAGTGTATATGTGTGTGTGTCTCACTTCTGTCACCTTCTCTCACTTGGTGACCTTCACCATCACTTCTCCAAACTGTCATTAACAAAAAAACATTACCAATAATTACAGCACCATTATATACCCATTATATAAGGATTTCACACAAAAAGAAGGGGGGGGGGGGTCTTTGTCATAGAATCTGTCTGCTTGTTTGGGCACCTGAGGAGAAGAATTCACAACGGAGAGAAAACACACAGAGAGGGTGAGTTAGAAAGAGAGGTTAAGAAAGATAGGAAGAGAGGGATGAGGAAAGTAAAAGAGGGGATGGAATAGCACAGCCAAGGAACCCCCTATACACACATACACACACACTCACACTCCCTTGTCCTCGACCTCCATCTGTGTTGCCCGTGGTAACGAGCAAGCAACGTGATTGTCCAGTAAATTGGGCCTAATAGCCTGGCTGCAGTCACCCGTGACAGGTTAAAGCCTTAATGGCAGCCTTATACTGCTCACACACCCGGGGGAGAACCACAACACCTGTTAAATGGAATCATAACCTTCCCACGCCATACACGCCAACACACACAAACACACACAGAATGAATATATACACATGCAGATGACTGCACACACGCAGAAACCTCAAGCTGTGTGTTTGTGTGTGTGTTTCTGTGTGTGAGAGAGAGAGAGAGAGATAGAGAGAGAGTGTTTGTGTGTGTGTGAACACATTGGATGATGTGGTGTTCTTGGACATCTCTGTGAGGGGCTGATGGCACAGCTCATCACCAAGCTGGTGGACATCAATCAGCCATTTCCTTTGTTGTCTGGTTCCGGATAGTGTAGGCATGAGCAGATAACAGAGAATGTGTGTGTGTGTGTGTGTGTGTGTGTGTGTGTGAGTGTGTGTGAGAATGTGTGTGTGTGTGTATGAGAGAGAGAAAGAGAGAGAGAGAGTGAGAGAGAAATGTGTACGCTTGCAGTCAGTCATAGGTGTGTTGTTTTTTGGAGCATCTGACGCATCCCTGCAGTCATGTCTGTATGTAAAGTGAGACTGTGTACCTGTGTGCGTATCCCTAGGCACATACACGCCACCATATCAGCATATGTTTGTGTCCACTCCCTGTTGAATTCTCATATGGTTGTTGTGTGGAAAAGTCCAAAAAATTCTAAGTACATCTTATAGAGTTTTTATCATTGAATGAATTTCCATTGTATCAAAACAAAATGGTTGAAAAGAATGGCCACATAGAACAAAGACACATGTTAGCGTAGATGTAGCTTCACCTGCTTCACCTGATGCCATAGCTCCGCAGAAGTGTACATCGATATATTTAATGTCTTTCTTTTCTCCCCCTCTATCCACTATCCTTGCTCTTCTCTCTCTCTCTCTCTCTCTCTCTCTCTCTCTCTCTCTCTCTCTCCATCTCTCTCTCCCTCCCTCTCTCTCCTGTGACCCCAGTCGGCCAGGCCTGCTGAATGCCAGTGACCCAGGATACCCATGGCTGGCTGACTCCTGGCCCGCCACCAGCCTGCCCGTGAACGGTGGCTCTGGAGGACCCAATGACCTGGGCAACTTCAGCCGTGGAGGTGAGCCACAGGTTCAGGAGGGGAGGGAGTGGGTGTGTGGGGGGAGGCATCCTAGTGTGCCCTGGGGCCCTTAGAGAAGCAGAAGAAGAGGAAGAAGACTCGGACGACAGGAGCACAGCTGGTGCACAGTGGTCACCTTCAACTACAAAAGATCATCCTCCCTGACCTTTGCTTGTCTCTCTCCATTCCCTGCACAGCTTCACAGTACATTACTATATATATAATATATAATATATATATATATATATATATATATATAATATATATATAATTTTTTGTCAGGTAGGTTTTGTAGGTAGACATATACTATACACATATATGTCCCCATATTTGCCAATTATTAATTTAATTTCAGTCTTAGTCTTTCTTTCTTTCTTTCTTTCTTTCTCTCTCTCTCTCTCTCTCTCTTTCTGTATCTTTGTTTCTGTGTGTCTGGGAGATGTATACATGTATGCATACGGGATGCGTGTGTTTGGGTATACACATATAGATCACCCAGCTGTTGGCAGCATGGCCGCCGCTTGCCTTACAGCAGCTTGACTAATGGGACAGTGGCCTGATGGAGTGTCACAGGATGTGTTTCTGTGTGTGTGTGTGTGTACATGTGTGAGATTGTATGAACGTACTGTCGGGCAGCGAATCGTGAAGGACAGGCACTCCTTGGCTGGCACAGATGCAGCCACTTCCGCTATGGCCGTACATCATCTCCCCTCAGCTGGAACGCACACACACACACACACACACACACACACACACACACACATCTGTGAGCACTCCAAGGTTAGGGGTATAAGTGTTGGAGGGGTGCCACGTGTGGACAGCCTGTGGGTTTTACATGAGATGAATATGTTGAGCCCGGGAGGCTGGGGTGGTGTTAAGAGATAACCTAACCTCCGAGCACTGCCTGACCACAGACTGATGCAAATTATGGCGTTTATTTCTTTTTCCATTTTATCCTTTCTTTCTTCTTTCTTTCTTCTTGCTTTCTTTCTTAGGTTTTACTGTTTCCTAATATTTCCTCCTTTTTCATTTTGTTCTATATCGTGTAATAGCTACAAATCAAATGTCATGTAATTGAGGTTTATGCTCCCTGTTTTCTCACTAGGGCAGACACACACACACACACACACACAGACAAACCCTCATTTTTTACACACACTCACACACACCACACATCCTCCACACCAGTCACCTTTGCTCTTTCACCCTGCTCCATCCAGATTCGTCCAGTCAGGCGGACAAGACGGGCACCATGATGTCAGACGGCGCCATCTACAGTAGCATTGACTTCACCACCAAGGCGAGCTTCAACAGCCCCGGGCAGGGCTCCCAGGCCACGCCCTACGCCACCACGCAGATCCTGCACTCCAACAGCATCCACGAGCTGGCTGTGGACCTGCCCGACGGACAGTGGAAGACCTCGCTGCAGGCCAAGCAGGAGATGGCCAACCTGGGCTACTCGCTGCCTGACAAGAACTCCTGCAACAACAGTAAGAATGAGAGAGAGAGAGAGGGAGAGAGAGAATGTGTGTCTGTGTGTGTGTGTGTGTGTGACTGCACGTAGTGTGTGTGAAGATCATTCACCTGAGCCTAAGCTAAGCTATTGCTATGATAGATCCACCCTCTACACCATGTGCACGGCCTTTCTCTCTATTTCTCCCTCTCTCTTTCTCTCTGTCTCTTTCTCTGTCTCTCTGTCTCTCTCCCTTTCTCTCTCTCTCTATCTCTCTTTCTTTCTTTGTCTCTCTTATCCTCTCTCCCCTTCTTCCACTGTATGCCAGAAGCGTGTCTCAACATCCACAGGAAACGTGCCATTTGATGCCGCGATGTACCCCCCTCCCCCTCCCCACCCCAAACTGTTCCCCACAATCGTCCAATCCTCTGATACCAGACAGCACTTTACCATTTAATATCAAATCCTTTTTTCTTACCTCCACTCCATTTTCTTCCACTTTAATGAACTACGATAACCACTGGTTTTGGAAGTAATTTGTAAGTAAAACTTACTTTCCAAGAGGTGATCACTCCAGGTTGCCCAGACACATTCCTTGGAGTATGTTAAAGACAATACACCATGTTAGGACTAGCTAGATTAGCTGAGATTGTCCTCTTATGGAAACAGCGGTTACGTCACCCCTCCACAAATTTCCACAAATAATATTTTGAGAAGTAATCTAATTTCATTGTGAGAGATTGGACTCCAAGCCTCCTCTGAAGTTTCATCACATTGCCTTGGCTATGACTAAATGAGTATTTTAGGGCAATGCACACATGCCCTTGTTAGTGATCTCATCCTTAAGAACTTCAGCAGATTAATAATGTATATTTGGCTCCAGCAATTAAAAATGAAATCTCAAGAGGCGCCTTCTCAATTTGGGGACGCATATTAACTTGCGTCTTTCAGATTTCTTATAGATTATTCAGGATGGGCAAATGTGTTTAGGAATGTGTGTGTGTGCGTGTGTGTGTGCACATGTGTGCCCGCGAACCTCACCGCCACTTGCGTGGTTCTAACTGCATGTTGTGCATGTGCCTGCTCTGCTATCTGCCATTCACCTGACGCCACTGATAACCTTTGCCCTTTAAACTTTACCCTCCCTCCCCTCCCCTCCTCCTTCCCTTCCCTTCCCTTTTCCTTGCCTCGACTCCCTCACTAGCACTGCTTTTCATTCCTGACTACCGATTGGCTGATGGACTGTCTAATAGAATGCCCCACAACCAATCACAAGATTTCAGCACCACCAGCTCCCACAACAGCTCGGAGCGCAGCAGCAGCCTGTCAGGTTGGTACCAGCAGCAGCAGTCCGGCCCACACACTGCTGCCTGGCACACACACGCGCATACATGCACACACACACACACACACGTACACACACACACACACACACACTCATGATAGTAAGGGAGTGAGTGATGGAGTGAAGGAGAGTGATGGATAGACAGACAGAACGAGAGATAGTGAGAGAGTGTGTGAGTGAGTGAGTGAGTGAGTGTGTGAGTAATTGACAGAATGAGGGGGAATTGGGGTTTAGCAAGACTGTGAATTAGTGAGTGAATGAGGGAGAAGATTCAAAGTGCAAACATTAGTAATTATTATTAGTTAGAATGTTTAACTGATAAGCTGATTGATCAGTTCATTCATCACTCTGTTAATTTATCAATGAAATATCAAGTAGTAAATGAGTACATGAAAAAATGAACACATGAATACAAATGAAATAGTGAAGAACTGACTAGCTGGAAAGGAGAAAGGAATTCATAGTTTGCATGTGCTATAGTACTAATCAGCCAATGAAGGGTATCTATTAACCTCCCCATCCTCAATGTCCTCTCCACCCACTCCCTACTGATGCTTGGCCTCCCCCATGCGTGGACTCACAATGCTCCTGTTTATTGGGTGACAAAGTGGAGCCTGTGCTGTGTGTGTGTGTGTGTGTTTGTGTGTGTGTATTTATGTGCCCCTCAGCAAAAAAAAAAAAAAAAAAACTTTTATTCTACTCCTCTGAAGCTTTTGTTCTGGGCCATCATTTCTCCAGCTCTGGGTACATTTAGTACAGTTTACAGTGTAGATTTGAAAGCAGGCCTGGAGCTGTTAAACATGGCCAGTGGCTTAAGAGCTTTTTA
>JAGFZM010000712.1:48204-75310 GCA_017657215.1 Limnothrissa miodon
CATATTCAAAGGATATATTAATTTATAAGAATATCTAACTAACCTCACTTGAATGAGGTACTGAGCTATTCCAAAACCACAAAAATAGATCACATGTTACTCCTTCTGCAAAGCTTTATGGTCCCGCTGTCCCTATTAGTGCAATGAAGTGGGATCTTGATGGAGTTTTTTGTCTATTTTCATTGACACTCTAGAGAGATCCAAGTCTCTAACACCCAGCATCTCTCCCTCACTTCCCCCAGCTATGAGAGCGATGGCTGGGGACCTCCGCTGCCTGTGCAGACCTACCTGCACCAGGGCATGGAGGACGAGCTGGAGGAGGAAGAGCGGGTGCCGACCCCGCCCGTGCGTGGCGTGGCCTCGTCGCCCGCAGCCGTCTCCTTCGGACAGCAGTCCACGGCCACGCTGACGCCGTCGCCGCGTGAGGAGATGCAGCCCATGCTGCAGGCCCACCTGGACGAGATCACACGCGCCTACCAGCTGGACATGGCCAAGCAGACATGGTAAGTATGCACACACACACACACATACAGACACACACACACACACACACACACACATACAAAGTGTTTATAAAGAACAAAGCATCTGAAAATTTACCTAACAATTTAGGAGAAAGTTTAAAAAATTTAGAGTGTTAAATAAGTTGTTACTGTGGGCCTTATATTTTCAATACAAGGAAAATAGAGCTAAAAGTAACACCTAATGTTGTGTGCATTTAGAAGTCCAGAGGACTGCTAACTCACTAAGATCAGTTAATAAGATATCCAAAGGCTATCTATCATCAGGCAATAAATATGCAGGTTTGAAGGGAGACAGTTTAACACCAAAACCCCTGTTAAAGTATATGTGCAGTTTATGCATATTAAAGTTGAATTAGTCTTCTTATCTCTGTAAATATGCAATCATAAATGTATTATAAAAATGGTGTATACATACCTTCCAAATTCTATTTTCTATATCTGGATACCATTTCTATTCTGCCTACATGGACAGGTCTCACAGGTCACTTCTCAACCAATCACGGAAACAAAAGGTTTGAGAATAGGTTTTAACTTATTGCGCAGGTTGGGGGCTCTCTTGGCGCTAAGATCAATTTTTTGTGAATGTATGGGTCCAGGACAGATTAGTGAATTGAAAAGTAATGAACCTGAGTGATGAGGATGTTGGCTTAGATCTGATTAATGGATGTTTTGCTTGAGGCGAAACAAATCATGTTTGTTTGTTTAGTATTGATGTGAGGAGTTGCACTTTGGATGTATTCAGTTCAGCGCTTGGAAAAAATATAAAGTCTGGGTCTATTCATCACAATGCCCGATTTATATTGAATTTGGAAAATTGCACTTATTGCAGTTTTAGAAGTGTGAGCCCAGTTATTAGCTAAACAAATAGACAGCATCAGTCTTGTGGGCGATGATGTCGGAGTCGTGTTAGCCTAGTGTGTGTTTCCTTGTAAATGGGAGAATCTCTTTGTCGGCGCAGTTTGTCTCGAGATGTTGTTTGCTCGCAGTGACCTGTCAGATGAGCGGGCGCGGTTCCTCTCCCATAGGCACTCATTAATCATAACGAGCCCAGGCCATTGCACACGCGAGCGAAGTGTGCGCGGGGAGCTCATTTCGACTTAAAAAGAAATGAAATTGTGCAGTGTGACGCATTAAAGTGTTCATTTGGAGATGCGGGCGACGGTTAAAGACTACAGTAGAAATTGCATTTCTGTGGCACTCAGGCAAAGCAAATGAAGCCCATGTCTCATCCTGTCGGAGTCTCTTTCTCTGTGTGTGTCTCTGAGAGTGTGTGTGTATGTGTATGTGCTTTTGTGCATGCAAGAGTCTGGCATCCATTCATTAGTGCAAATGTCTGCCTACACACAAGCACACTCACGCACACTCACAGTAAGTCATTTGGACAGAAATGCATTTGATGAGAAAGAGACAAGAAGGGAATGAGAGGAAAAGAGAGAGAGAGAGAGAGAGAGAGAGGGAGAAGGCATCGTTTGACATGTCAGCAAAGGGCGTGTTATCCAGTAATGATTACGTTGGCTAAGGCACTTCTTTGACAAGAGCTGAGAAGGGTGGTAATCACCACCAAATCCTACCACCACAATCCACATCAAAGCCACACACACACACACACGTGCACACACTAGGGCTGTCAGCAGCATTTGCTACTCCAAAGGTGACAGCCACAATACGGGCCCTGGCTTCTCACAGCTATTGTGCCCTTCTTGGCAGCAATTAGGGGGTCATTGTGTTAGCCGAGCAAGGAGGCGCTGCACGGAATGAGCTGGGTTGACAGTTCAGTCGAGAAACACCATAATGTGCTAGAAACAGCCGTGACGGGTCCCCACCCACCATCTTTCCCCTTTCTTTCTCTCTTTCCCCTTTCTCTCTCTCTTTCCCTCTTACTCTCTTTCACACACACACACTTTATATCTCTATCTTGTGGCCTTACTCCCTATTCACACTTTTCCATTTCTTGTGGACAGTTTTTCAACCAGATTTTCAACCTCAAAGTCTGAAGTTTGAATCACTCAAGCTACACTTCTCCCATACCCCAAACATTCGCCTTCTTTACCTAAAATATCCTAGTTGGGTTCATGACTCCTCCATGATTTTTTTCTTTTGTTTTTAATCAGGCACCTGCAGGGAGGCCCCTATCCCCCTCAGGCCCCTGCTCCCCCTGTGGGCTATGTGTCCAGCACACTGGTGTCTGACCTGGAGACAGACATGCCTGATGAGGACGAGGATGACGAGGAGGAAGAGCAGGAGGGCTATGAGATGGCCCGTCCACTCCGTGGCATGGAACACACCCCAGGATCCAGCATGGACAATCTGGACAGCTCTGTCACCGGTAGGTCTGACCAGTCACCAGCATCCAGGACTAGTATGTACTTTGTGTGTAGTGTCAAAACTAGTTTGATTGTTGCTTGTTAATTCATTTCCATTTTATTTGCACAACGCAAATAAATTATACAAAAGTCATGTCTCATAGTGCTTCACAGCAAAGAGCACCAATGAGCAACAAGGGCAAGGAAAAACTCTCTATCATTTTTCATCTTGTCATAGTTAAGGAAGAAACCTTGGACAGGTCCAGGGGTGGGGTTTTGTTTGTTTGTTTTGTTGGTTTGTTTGTTTGTATGTTTTTTGCAGGCACTGCAGAACTGGTAAACAGTCTCAAATTTCATTACATTACACGAAGAACTTCCTTCTGTGAATTACAAAGTTAACAATAGTAATCTATGACTCTTTGATATGTATGCTCTCAAATAATGTAATTGTTAACATTTGTAATTTGCTTCTGCTTGTTCATGTTGCTCGTGTGAGTGCTGTGTTGGTAACTGGGAGCAGGTCCAAATGTATTTGTTTCGGCACTTAAAAGTATTTCATGGAATAGAGTTTGCACTAACCTCAGTCATTTCCCCCTAATTTTCCAACATAAGAGTTTAAATATACCACAGCCCACATTTTATTGGCAGCAGAAAATTGTTTGAACATGACAAAAAAGAAATGTTTAAATTGCCTCCAAGATATTTAGAAAGAGAGGGAAGGAGTGTGGGTGCTCTGAGAAAAGAAAGAGAAAGAGAGAGAGAGAAGAAAGTTAATTGTGAAGACTAACTTTCCCTGCTTAGTCAAAAGATCACAGAGCGCTTATCAACCCACACATCAAATTACTGCTTGGACTGCATATGAAATGAAGCGATAATGAGCTGGCCAAACTCCATTTAATCTACCAGCAACACACGCTGTTCGGTCACTGATTTACAGTTGGCTAACCTCCTGTTCTCCAGAAAAGCAATTATCTCTGTTTATTTCTGTTGATGTATACTGTATGTGCACACAGTTTACATTGTTCGCCTTCCCAGGGTGACTGCATGGCATATGACTCCATTACATCACCATTTTTGCTGTAGGTTTTTAAACGTGCCGTTTCCAGTCTAATTCATTCTATTTTCATCCCACACCTGAAAATATATAAAGAAGAATTTTAATCCAGTTTGTTCACGCAGTTTGGATGGACCCTGCGAATTCATAATTATTGTCGCTGATTCAGATAAGGAACACCAATGAATTAGAAGAAGGAAGAGAATGAGAGTGAGTGAAAGTAGTGGGTGAACTACACCAGTGCTATGCATCTCTCTCTTTCTCTCTCTTTCTCTCTCACTCTCTCTCTCTCTGGATAGATTTTAAAATAAATCTCACGTTTAAGTTTCGCTCTCTCTCTACCTCTCGTGCCTGTCTGTCTTTCTCTCTTTCCTCGTTCTAGACAGGAGGCACCATTTCCATTTTTACGGGCTCGTATTGAATGCTTTTATGGCCGACTATCTTTGGGGGACGAGTGAAGGGTATGACATTGCACTAGGAGAAGAGAAAGAGAAAGAGGGAGAGAGAGAGGGAAGTACACATAACATTTGAACTCTCAGGGTGCCCTTCTTTCTCTCCTCTGTAAAAACACCCAACACCAGAGAATCGTGGTCCTCCCTTTCTGTAGGTAGGCTGCTGCCAGAAGGACAGCGCACTGTCACCGTAGGCGACTTGGCACATGGTGCTGTCAGGCTCGGTGATGGGTCAGGGCATGCGTGGTTCTTGCTGTGGCCTGACTCTGCGTTTTTTTTTTCCTCGCTGAGATTGTGTTTCATCATCCACCAACGCTCACAGTAAGACACCCAAAACTTCTCAGCCTAAAAATCATGCATTGTCTTATAAGGGGAGATGACAGAAAAGAGGGGAAGAGGTGTGTGTGTGTGTGTGTGTGACAGAAAGAGAAAAAAGACGAGGGAGGGAAGTGAGTGAGGGAAAGGAGGAATAGAAAAGCGAGGGATTTTAAAATAGAAACAAGTGGAAGCGCTGAGAGTGAAAGGCAATGGGCTTAGGAGAAGAGTAGAGGAGATTGTGAAATCTCGAAAAAGCTGCTGGAAGAAGAAAGAGACAGGGAGGTTGAGAGCAAAGATTCTGAGACCAGCACTGATGCCAGAGAGGGTAAAAGCGAAGCGACAGGCAAAAACATTCATTAAGTTACGTATTTACGTATTAAGAGCGACAGGCAAAAAAAAAAAAAATAATTAAAAAAAAAAACCTTCTTTGCAGACCAGTCAAACTCTCAGACGCTGATAGCAAAGATTGAAAAGTTGATATTGTGACATTCTACAGAAGGTCTTTATTGACCTTTACTCCTATTGGTGCATATTATGCTGCTCTATGTTGGTCAGTATTAACTGGTCTCTGCTGACGCCTTCTCTCTATGGGCCCGCCTGTCTCCCTGGCTACTGGTGCTGTACTGTGCTGGGCTGCACTTTGCCTGGGAGTGCAGATTTGTGGCTGGATGATGGAGCAGAGGCGAGGGCCAGCCCGACACATGGCACGGCTGATCTATTTAGAGGAATGGAAAAGCTCCACCGCATGCCCTAATCTGCCCCCTACATCTCTCTCCCTCTCTCTTTCCATTTCTTCTATCTCTCCATTTCTCTCCTTCAGTTTCTCTTTTTATCTGTCTCTTCCCCTCTCTCTCTCTCTCCATCCATCTCCCTCTCTCTCTTTCCCTCCATCTCCCTCATCTCCACCCAACTGTACTGTATTACTGTGCAGACAGCAGTATTTTCGCTTATCTCCCCCCAGCATATCCCCACTGCTCCCCACTGCTGGGAACCTGACACAGACACAGGCCAGCTTTGGGGCTACTGGGCTGGGAGGTGAAGGGTGGAGGGGCTGGGGGTGGTGCTGCACCGCCAGTACAACAGGAAGGGTGTGGTAGGAATACAGGAGCAGCAGATCTCTCCCTTTGCCACACACAGCAGTAAGAGAGAGAGAGAGAGAGAGAGAGAGAGAGAGAGAGAATGCAGGGGAGGGTGCATGGATGGAGTGTGTCCGCGCATGTGGTTGATGATGATAGATCACTCATTGTTTTAATCATATGGAAATAGGTCTGCTCCCACCTTCTAATGTTACAGCCACAGCGCATCGCAGCATCATCCCTCTGCCAACAGAACACACACACACACACACACACACATGCTGTGAAAGAGAGAGATGCAGCAGAGAAGCGGTATACATCAAATCGATTCCACCTGGGCGGGGGTAGTGGTGTCTGGATGTCTTCATAGATTTCTTCCTCCCTCTGAGAACTACACACAGAGACGGTCACGGCACCAAGGCCAAGCCAACGTGTGCTTTAAAAGCAGGCCGTAGAGTTGGCAGAGTCAGGGCTGTAGTGCTGTGGGAGATAAGATGAAGAGAGTTATTGTGTGCGTTTTATTGTTCTGCTGCAGCGTTCCTCATGAGGTCCGCGAGCAAGCGGTGGGCTTTTTACAGCAGCTCTGAGCTAAGCAGTGAGCTTACTCCAGTTCTGCCTCGGGCTGATTAGTCTTACATAAACCCCTAATGTGTGTGTGTGTTTGTGTGTGTGTGTGGGTGAGAGCGTGGTGGGAGTGAGACCCTGGTCACGTCCGTTCGGGCCAGGCGGAGACGCCCGCTCGTCAAGGGGGATGATTACAGCAGCTGAACGATATGCAGATGAGGGCGGCGCATCAGCGTAAATCAGTTTTACTGGCGGCCAATGCCAGGGCTGGCCCCCAGCTCTTTACTAGCCTTCAACAACCCCACCACCCATCCGCCCATCCCCCGACCCCCACCCCACCCTCCCTCACTCCACTCAGGGCTTCGGTTTACCCACTCTTGGGGCTGTTAAACTCACCATGGCAGCCAGACAGAGCCGAACACACTCCCAGCCAAAAGCATGACTCTCCAAGTCTTGAGAGCTGTGCTGTAGCCGTCCAAACAACACAACCTCCATCTGAACCCCCCGTGAAAGATATAAAACAGAGATTTATAGGAAGATAAAAAATAGTGACCCCTAGAGTTCTGCGTGTTAGTGTGTGTGTGTGTGTGTGTGTGTGTGGTGTAAGGACATGGAGAGGTGAGGAGAGAAGTGTGGGTAAATGAGGGGAACGTGGAGGACAGAGGAGCACTAAAGTATGGATGAGGAGGCAATCCGTCAGACTGGCCAGGACTGTCAGGATGATCTGGACGAGACGAGCGAGTGAGCGAACGAGTGAGCGTAGCGTAGCGGGGGGGGACTGAGACCCAGGCCGAGCCGCCTGGAAGCCGTGCTCCACTTCATTGCTGTCAGCAGCACATCCAGCGCTGAGCGATTGCTCCTCGGGGACTTTTTTCTCTGTATAATCCTGCGGAGGTTGCATAATGAACCTGGAGCGAGTCTGATTTTTCTTTTCTCACTGGTATTTTCACATTAATTGCCCCCCCCCCCCCCCAGACACATGATTCTCCTAATGGCAATCAAAACAAAAGGCTGTGAGGAGAAGTTAAGCTGTGAGTGAAAGTCTCGAAGTGAGGATTATTTCTCTTTCTGACACTTTTACAGTTTCAAAAGCACAGCTGTGTGGTGCCTGCCTCCAGTCAATGCGCTTGAAAAGCGTGGGGGATTTCCTAATAAGCGTGTGGACTTGCCATCATCAAAAATGCATTGTGTAACGCACCTACACTATCCGATTTGGTGTCTGAGTTTAAAAGTTGAAGGTCTTTCGAGTCTATGTGAGTGATATTCTTCTTGCCCTTTGTGTGCACAGTCTATGGAAACGTAAAGCGGCTGCGTCCTCCCAATCTCCACTGTAGGCTGTATCGTTTTACTGCTCCCCTCCCCGTGACATTTACTGTAATCTTTCTCTATTGTTGGGAAATTGGGAGTATTGATCATGTCTCACAAGTAGCTTATTTCCTCTTTTGCTCGCCTTGTGTCGATGAAAAATGAGATTATAGGTCTCTCTGCAGCTATGGACTTGGCTTGAACACACTTAGCTACAAACACATGCTCAGACACACACACACACACACACATACACACACACATACGCATACTAACACACAATACAAAACAGCACCCTGACACAATCGATAGAATTCTCTCTTGTTATTGAAATCTCCCCATCAAAAGCTTAAAGAGAGAGGAAGGGAGAGAGAGAGACATTCCACCATATTGCTGGCAGTGAGTCAAACACAGGTTTTTCCCTTTTCCTGACACCTGTCAGAGAGAACACACACACACACACACACATACACACACACATGCCAGTTTACTCTGGCCAAGGGATCTCATTCTTCACCCCGTCAGTGTGTTTGTTTTCTCCGCCAGCCTTCTGATCTCCAGCACCCCTGGCTGTTCCTCCACGGCCACAGGTGCAGGTGTGCCCATTCGTCTCCGGGACAGAGACTTCCTCAAAAGCTCACACTCAGCTGTTTCACACACTCAGGAAAAATACTGTGATCCTGGCCTATTTAGAGACAATAGGAGCAGCATTAAAGATTACCCCCCCTCCCACACACACACACACACATACACCAACTCACACATATTAATCAGTCATGGCTTTCAAGCAAGCCACACTTCTAAAGAGGAGAGATGAGTATGCAAGATAGACTCTGATTTGAGAGTTAATGGCTTTGCACACTGGTGCTGGTGTGAATGCTTTCTGCTTTCAACACCTAAAACACAATCATTTACTTGAGTTTAATCTGCAATGAGCCAATAAAATGCTTTTAAATAAAAAAAGTGCCAGTGTGTGTCCCCTCAAGACCCCTCAAGAAGGCTACAGTACATAATATGTAGTTAGCGGTGTATCTCAACATCTCAACCAGCATTTGCTGCCACCCTGGTGAGTTTGCTCACAGCTCTGGTGTCCCCCAGGGTCTATGGTGAACGGCTGGGGCTCGGCCTCGGAGGAAGACGACCGCAACTTCTCCAGCCGTCGGTCGAGCGTGGGGAGCTCGTCCGACGGCTCCATCTTCGCCCACTGCAGCTTCGCCCAGGCCCTGGTGGCGGCGGCCGACAAGGCAGGCTACCGGGTGGATGGCACCAGCCTGACCAAGCCAGGTTTGTGTGGGTGTTTATGCCGCCACCACCACAACTGGTCTGCTGGGGCAGACGTGGCGCTTCAGGTCGTCTCTGACTAAACTTACAAACTTCAGGCTGAGAGCAATGGAAACCTGGGTGCTGTTTTCTGTCTGCTGTTGGCTGGTTATGGTTTCTTCTGTGAAAAGGGATGCATGGAAACTCTGTGTGGCAACGCAGATCGTCTGCATCTTCTCTGGTCTCCCTCACGCTAACTCACTCCTGCTAATACTTCAAATGCTTTGTTTCCCTGCTGTGGGCTTGGGTCTCCAAATACAAATGGGTTTTGAGTGTCTTTATGTTTGTTTTTTAATCTATGGCTGGGACAAGCTCAACGCTTTGCAAATGTACAGCAATGGCCATGCATTTATTTGGTCACTAACAACCCTACTTGCTTGGGTGTTTGGAAATCATTCCTCTGCAGGGCATTCGCTCATCACAGATCAATCAAACCTGCCTTTTTTCTCCTCTGACCTTCTGATTGGATAATCTACCTTGCTAACCACCTCCCTACCTTCCCTCCAGGTAAAGGCCTGAGCCAGCGCCCGCGTCCCAGCAGCCCCTTCTCCACGGACGGCAGCACGGTGGGCACGCACAGCCTCGGCCATCAGAGGGCAACGCGCCCTGCCCGGAAACATAGAGGCCTGGGCACGGTGCCCCACCGCCGAGACGCCAGCGCCGACGGTAGGAGAGCAATCAATCAATAGGGCAAAAAATAGGAGCATCACAGCTTCTATAAATGCACCACAGCAGAGGGACAGAAGTGTTTTTCCCCCCTGGCAAAACGGTTTGGATGAGATAAATAAAAAAGACTCAAAGTAATTTCATTGAAAACATGCAGCAAAGACATTATAGTTGTATAGGCTCCTGTAGACTTTACCCTTGGAATGCTTTCCAAAACTCAAAGAGGATACTCACTGGCACGAAAGATGATGATGTGTTTGTGTGTGTGTGTGTGTGTGTGTTTGTGTTTGTGGTTTTGTGTGTGTGTGTGTGTCTGTGTGTGTGTGTTTGAGTGTGTCTAAAAAGATAGTGAGAGAAAAAGAGACAGTGACAGAGAAAGAGAGAGAGAGAGAGAGAGAGAGAGAGAAAGAGAGAGGTGTGAGGTGAGCTGACCTTTCTTTTTGTCTTTTTTCTCCACCACCTCCACATCCAGACCTGCCTCCCCCTCCGGAGCCTCCACCCTGCCAGGGAGCACGCATGCAGGGGGCCCGCGGTGTGGGCAGTCCAGCCGAGCGCAAGGCCACCTCCCTGGAGCGCCAGCAGATGGCCGGTGTCTGCGGCTTCGATGAGGTGAAGAGCTCGCTGGAGCGACCCGCCCGCACTTCGCTCGAGCGACACCGACAGGCCCAGGAACGGCTCGGCTCCACGGAGCGTGCTCAGAAGAATGGACCCGTCTCAGGTACAAACATGCTTGTGTCTTGTTAACACACACAGACGTACATACAAACAAACACGCACAAACAAAAATAAGGCTTTACACTTCTAATGTCTTTCACATACTGTAGATTAGGCATAGTCCTAGATTAGATATAAAACGTTTAATTGCAGAGACCATGGACTGCATTTATGGACAGTAGCGCTTTACAATGGATGCTTCACATTCACTCATTCACACAGGTGGCAGAGGCTGCCGTGTTAGGTGCCAACCTGCCACCAGGATCTATTTGGAGTTAAATATCTTGCTTTAAGACACTTCTGGAGTTAAAACCTGCAACCTTCCAGTTGCGGCCACCTCAACCACCTGCTTACCCACTTGTAGAGTGAAAGCCCTCCATTCAACCAGTATCCATGCCTTGTAGTAGCCATCCTGACACCTGGTGTCTGGGAAGCCAAACTGATTTGGAGCTGGTGGCAGTGGTGGTGGTGGTAGCAGGCACCCTCCCTCGGATGCCGGCTTGGCACGTCCTGAGGCAGACCCTGGTGTTCAATCACCTCACCTGCTGAGTGGAGGCCATGCGCGGCTGAACAGATTGTGCCGCCTGAATCCCCCCCCACCACCACCACCACCACCCACTGCCACCCCTCCCCCGCTTCTTCCCTCTCCCCCGGAACAGACTCCAGGCTCCAGAGCCAGAGCAGGAGTGGTGGCTGCGGTAGCTGCAGCAGCAACAGCAGGCCTCTCTCCTCCAGCCACCAGGGCCCAGCAGGGGGCCTCCATCTCACAGATGCTTCCTAATCAGCCCAGCTTTGGTCTCTGAAGCGCTTTTATGCACACAAACACACACACACACACACACACTCACTCAAGTGCCATATACACACACACACACAAATACACGCGAGTGTCACATTTGGTCAAGAAAGTCTTACAAACAGGCACACACATGGACACACACACAGAGTTACACACACAGACAACCATAGACAACACACACGGATGCATACATTGAACTGGATGTACGTGATCTATTTGATACATTTTGTGCACACCAATGATTAAGAGCAACATTAAGAGCAAACACAAAAAACTATAGCAACCAGAAGCTCAAAATCCCTTCGACCACCGCCATCACCACCACCCCTCCTCTAGAGACTGCTAGAAATGGCAGCCTTCGACTCCTGGGAGGAACTTTGCACCCTGACATTTACCAACGCGCCTTCGCCAAAGACGAAAACAGCGGAGAAGGTTTGCGCAGTGTTTGGCGAGGTGCAATCTCAGACACTCCCCAAGTAATTAGCCAGCAATGCTCACCGGGGCGTGATGAAAGGTCACCCCAGGATGGGGAACACAGAGGCGGGTCAGTCCGAGGTCCCCTTGGCCTGGCTCGACCTCCTGCACAGCTGTCATCACCACCCCTGCCTTCTATGATTTCATCTGAGTCTCCTTCCCTCCTCCATCCCCCCTCCTTAAACCCAGTGGCCGTCTCTCCAAAACTCCTGCCTCCTGCCTCCCTCACCGCTTGGCCGCCTTGGTAGCTGGCCTTAGTCACAGCAGCTGGTCGGAGGAGAGAGAGACGCTGCCAAAGCAACACCACACTGCCAAACCACTTTTCATCTCTGTCTCACACACATAAACACACACACACACACACACTCAAACAGGGAGAGCTTGACAAGAGCATATTGATGCTGCATATTGACCAGTTCATTTTAATGTTGTTTAATGAGTTGATTCCGATGAGGTGATTTTGGATGATCATTTTAAGCCCTTCATCGAAAAACAAACAATATGCCTTGATATGCTTGTCTACATTAAATGTATGTTCAAATGTATGCTCGTCTACATTAAATGTATGTATGAAATGCCGTATGCTGTAACAGGCTTATTGCACCTCTATAACAACATGGGATTATTACCTTTTGGTTGTAATAATGATTTTTAGACAATATTTAAGTAAGTACAACTGCTTGTAGAATTTGATTGTTAGTACTTTTACTGTAGCTTGATGACGGCTGACTGTAGTCTATGCGTTGCTAACCCAGAGGTGGTCTGTGTGTTTGGGTTTCCAGAAGAAGCCATGCCACCCTACAGCAAACCCTCCTTCCCCTCCCCAGGAGGTCACAGCTCCTCGGGCACAGCCTCCTCCAAGGGCTCCACGGGCCCCCGCAAGGCCGACAGCCAGAGGAGCCAACAGCAGCAGCAACAACAGCGGGGGGCCACGGAGCACTTGGACGGGAACAATTTCCTAGGGACCAACGGCCAGCCACAGTACTCTGGGGAATTATGTATGTGTAACACTTCTCAATGAACTCATATGAACTAGCACATCAAGTGTGATGCTATTGTAAGACTATTCTAGCCTATTGTCTTGCATAATGTGATACAAAATAGACTTGTTTTTAATTCTTATTATTAATTGTAACTATTTATTTTAATGTCTGTACTAATGGCAATCCCTGCTCTATCTAATGCCTTGTTCTTCTTGTGTCTTAACAGAGTGTCCTGAGGAAGCCGTGGCAGGAGAATGCCATGTCTGTTCTCACATGTTTCTCTTGTCCGTGGGAAACCAGGACTTCATCTGTTACCGCGTCTCACCAGAAGGAGAAGAGAGGAGAGAGAAAAAAAAAAGACGAGGATGATGACAGCAGTGGAGAAACATTGTGGCAAACCTGTAAATGTCCATGTAAAGACAGACCACACAACGTTGATTTGACATTTCTATCCTTTCGAGAAGTTATCTCCCACCTTCCACCTTAAAAACAGACTTTTTTGTGTGAAGACTAAGAAAAAAAAGTAACGAAACAAAACGAATGGAAAAAATCCATCCAGATTGCTTAAGAATGGAGAGAAAAGGGATTTTTCCTGTAAATAGGTTCTTAACATTGTTTTGCATTGCTATGCAAGCCATTTTCTTTCTCAACCCTTATTATGTTTTTAGTTTCTCATACTGTTGGTTTCATTAGATTATCTGTACTATATGTGAATGGAAAGGCTGTCGTGCCATAAAGTAATTATTTTATGATCCTCCATGTGTTAATACTTACCATTGATTAATTGTTGTTATTATGATTATAATTAATTATTATTTTTTTGCACTGCAATTTTGGTGATAAGCACAAAAAAAGCATAGCTCCTGCTGACATGAAGAAACCGAATGGGGGATCTGTGAAGTGGAGATTTCTGTACTGTAAACTAAGAGATAAGAAAATATATAGCCATGTACAGAGAGATATTAAGTGAGAAGTCGGAGGGCCTGGGGAAGAAGGGGGGGTACACACAGTAAACAGGTGGTGGCCCTGTGTGTGTGCATGAGTGTTTGAACATGATTGAGATTTCTCCCTCTGATGGGGAATTAGGCGATGTGTGTGTGTGTGTGTGTGTGTGTGAGTGTGTGTGAGGGTGACGATGGGGCGTGGCTGGAGCTGACTGAATCTCATAGGCCTCGTAAGAGTTTGACGATGGATTGTCCCAGTGTTTGTTTTCCTCCACGGATTACATGTGGTTGAAAAAGTAACCCCTCCACCCCAACCCACTACGCTCCGCTATTGCACAGATGATCCCCTTCCCAACACATTCTAATTGCCCTTAAAAACACAAGTGACCACCACCACCCTAACCCCCCTCAGCTCAGCTGTTGGACATGAAGTCCACCACAGTTTGTCAACATTCAAGTTGAAAATGCATCAAGGCCAATGACCGTAGTAATAATACTAGCAAATTGTGATGGCCATGGCGTTGTTTTTTTTCTTTAATTTCCTTAATTTCTGCTTGATTTCTGCTTGTGGTGACTTTCTTCCAATTGCACACAAGGAGAATTCAGTTGGTTTACCGTTAACCACCCGCATTTGGTCATTCCTGTCAACATCCGCCCAGGTGGAAATTTGGACGTGTTGCTTCGGGGTTTGTGATCTGTACACCTGAGAGTTTTGGAACCCCCTTTACCTGTCCCCATCCCTGTCCCCGTCTCCTGCTAATGTTTTTTTTCTGTCTTTAATGTTAGTTTCATGTTTATCCAGACAGAATAAAGAGAATGGCAGTCGCTCCACTGCTGAGAGGACTAGCTTACTTGCAGTTGTGTCTATGATATTAGTAGCCACAGCATCAGTCCAGTGCTGGAGAACAAAACAGGCAAAGAGAAATACTGAGGTCCACTTGTCTGAACAGCCCAGTTTTTAAATTGATTGCGATGTAGAATTTGTTTTGTGTTATTTATTTATTTTGCAAAGCACTTAGATTTGTCACATGAAAATCAGCACTGAGGCTCTTAACAGCAAAGAGCAGAACATTGGAGACGAAAACAAAAAGTCCACAGTGGCCAATCAGTTGTCCAGGATAAGCAATACCCCATAGTAGGGTTTGGCATTGCTGGTCTGGGCGTGAAACATTACCAAATATGGAGTTGGCACTGCATGGGTACTGAATGCAAAGCAGCGATCTGGTTGTAAAGTTTACCACTGCCTCTCTGTCTCTCTCTCACACACACAAGCAATGAGCAAACCACAGTACTCTCAGTCATCCAACACAGTTTACCAAGCAGTACAGAACTAAGACACTGTTTTTGTTGATTTTAAAGTCTTTGTTGCATTCATCTTGGTTTTCTGAGTCTCGTTTTCCTGCACCTTTCTTGCTTGTTATTCGTCTTTTAACGAGAACCATGCCGAACAAAAAAACACGCTGCTTTTTTCAACAGACATTTTTTACGGTTACAGTAACAATCAGGATTTACTGGTTTAATGACTGTTTGTTTGCTCTTCTCCGGTTTTATACTGTACATGTGATAAGGAGGGTGTGGAGCTAATGGATTTATCAAGCATTTCTGCCATTAACTGTTCTTAAGTTAATTTCTGTTCTTACCTGTTCTTGAGTTTGCCATGTTCATGACACATCATCTCTATATTGTGGCCAGTCTTCTGAAAATGAGGTGCAAAGAGTATCTCAGGATTTTTTTGTTTTTGTTTTGGTGGTGTTCTTGTGTGTCTAGGCCTACATATGTATATAAATATATATAAATATATTCATATGCATCTACACATCAAAGTTCATTCCAATCTGACTGATGAAAAATCCCTTTCCCCCTTTGTTTTGTTTTTTTGTTTGTTTTGCTATTATTTTGATTTCTCTGGATCTTATTGGCAGGGGGTTCACCACGTGCCCCTTTCACAGAGTAATGTGGCAGTTCAAAGCATTTCCATTTGGGAAAAGGTGAGATGTCTGAAATAGAACATACCAAATTAATATCAATATTTGAAATGTCCAATTCATTTTAGTGACTTTAAAAATACTAACTTTTTTTGTTTATACCTTTCTTTTGAAATCACAGTGTTGTTGTTTTGTATTTATTCAAATAAAAGGTATATTGTGAATAATGAAAAAAAGATTTGTGAAATACAAGATGTTTCCCCTCTTCCCTTCATGTGTCTTATCTGTCCATTATGAAAAGCTTTTGCCATAAAGATTTTATGGAGTCATAACATTCATGTAATATTAAAATGCCGACAACAAATTTCAGTGGACCCACTTTATGTACTGCATGCAAACCATGCTACTTCCTCGACATTTGCAACAAATTAGAGAAAACCATGGCGAACACAAAAAAAATCTTCATTGGTTACCAAGATGATGGAATTTCTTTTTTATACCCCTCCTCCCCCTTGTTTTTTTTTAAGTACAGTTATCCGTTCTCTTTCCTTTTCTCAATTCTCAATATTGTTGGATCTTTGTAGCCTATCTGTGTGTTGCCTTTTTTGCTAAAAAAGGAATAAAAAAAAACATTTTAAAAAATAAAGAATGTTGTCGAGTGATGTTACTGTAAGTTATGCCACAGTTTAACATTTTAAATCAGTTTTACAGTAAGTTTAAATTTAAATCGTTTTTAATGTGAAACAATATTAACGGCATGACCATGGAACAAACTAGAGAAAGTTCAGAATTTATTGTGGAAAACATCGCACTGTTCCATGATCATTATACAGCAATATTTTGGGAGGGAAAATATATCTGTTCTTCTATCTTACCATAGTTTTAGACTTTTGGAATGCCATTTTTTCACCCCATTTTCAATTTCATTTTCATCAAAGTTTTGAAAATATATGTTTTTTTGCGTGCAGTTCACAAAATATGGTTGGTGAATCATATCAAAATGAAGAATGAAATTTTCAAAGACACAGTTGTGTATGTGTTTGTCACAGAATTAAAAAAAAGACGTACATACACCCCCTCCAAACATGGAAATACACAGACAGAGAGACACACACATACAAGCTCAAAAACTAATCCGCATGCTGTTCAACTTGGCAGGCTGACATCAAACAGAAAGCTAAATGCTCCAAATCATCAGCCCAGGCCTCGATGCCTTTGAAGAACCCTCAAAAAGAACTTGAGGACGTGCTTCAGATACTAAACTCATCTCTCATCCCGCGGCCGCTCTCAACCAGATGTTCAAACTCGCTCCCAATCCCTTGCCCTCAGTCACTGGCCAGACTGCCAGCGCTGGCCTGTATGAAGCTGAGAGAGAACTCACTGTGCGCTGTCCTTTGGGACACTAGCATGTGCAATGTCCAACCCTGCCACTCCCAAGTGAACAACAGAAATACAATTACAACTTCATCTGACCGCTTTAGGGAGAAAAAGAAAAAAGAAATGAAAAGAAAAAACAAGAGGAAAGACGATCTAAGGCGTGTTTTGTAGTGCAGAGCAATTTTTCAGAGTGTTGGAGGCATTTGAATAATGCATATAATATTGTACAACTTGGGACTTGGGGAGATTTGGTTTGCCTGCATTGATTTCATTATAAAGGTGTGCACACTACACCATAGGGGAGAGAGGTAGGGAAATATCTTTGTCCTTATTTAAGGCCGGAGGTTCAACAAATTATTTGTGACCCCTCTAAGCAAAGCCATCAGTGGTGACAAGATGAGTGTGTGTGTGTGTGTGTGTGTGTGTGTTGGCGTTGGGGCTTTCCATCTAACTGCTTCTCTTATGCCCGCCAGGCAAGCAGATGAATGAACACCTTGGCACGCCTCTGCCAGCCAAGCAACTTTTGCCTCGTCTTTTGTTATTTTTCAATTTCTGCTGGTTGCCATGCAGCCTATTTGCCTCATTTTTCACCTGGTCTCTCTCTCTCTTCCTCTCTCTCTCCCTCTCTCTCTCTCAGGTTTGAGAGGTTGCTTTACTTGCATCAGTGAACGCAGACAGGCAGGGTTGTGCTCAGGCAAATTTGCACATACAACACAGTAATTGCTATTTTCTGTTGGGATGCAGCGATTCTTGCCGAGCTGAGGCATTCGGAATAAAAAAGGGTGGAGAATGTTTGTGTGTGTGTGTGTGTGTGTGAGTGTGTGTGTATGGGGTGGGTGGGGGACTAATTCTTGACAGATCCAAGAGGCAAGCTGTGCTCAGCAGATACCTATTCCGAGAGACTTCCAATTCATGCTCATCTCTGTCTTTACGTTTTCCCTCTCTTTCTCTCTCCCTCTTTTTCATCCTGTCTTTCTCGCTCTGTGTGTGTGTGTGTGTGTGTGTGTGTGTGTGAGAGAGAGAGAGAGAGGGAGGAAAGAAAAACAGGAGGGTTATGGGGGGTTGTAAGGGGTAGGATGGAGGGCTTTGGTGGTATGTGGGTTAATTAAGGGAAGCATCCTCCACTGCCACTGCTGGGTTCTGCTGCTCTCTCTCTCTCTCTCTCTCTCTCTCCCCATGTGCTCCTCTATTTCTCCTCTGTCTCCGGATTGGTGACAATGAGCGGGAGCAGGGGGCCACAGGAGCCAACGCCACACCATTCATCACATGTGTCAGCAATGCCTGGACCAGCTGCATGCGGCAGACACACACACACACACACACACACTACAACATTAGCATTTCAGCACGAACCCCCTCTCCGTCCCTCTCTCTCTTCTTTTTCCTTCTCTATCACTCATGGCTCCTATAGAGGCTCAAATACTGCTGCGCTTATGCTGTCTCAGTCAGCATGGGGTGGTGTAGTACTAGGTAGCAATATGAAGGTAATGTTATTTACTAAGACATGGACACACTGCCTGCCTCCAGCCCAGTTTAGTATGGCGTTGCTTCTAAAAGGGTCTATAGCAGGTAGAGCAGTGTAGTCAGTACCACAGTAAGCAATATGAATTAGCCGTCATTGGTGGGGTGCTAGCTCTGAGATATGTCCACAGTAGCCAACAGGGGGAGTATAACGCACAAGTAGCTACCCTTTTGACAGGGTTAGTTTTTAGAGCCATGGAGGTATTATGAGCTGCTTAAAAAAATAAAGGGAACACTTAAACTAACACAATGTAACTCCCAAGTCAATCACACTTCTGTTAAAATCAAACTGTCCACTTAAGAAGCACTGATAGACAATCGATTTTGTTGTCAGCATATTCAACTATGTAAAGAACAAAGTATTGAATAAGATTACTGTATTTCATTCATTCAGATCTAGGATGTGTTATTTTAGTGTTCCCTTTATTTTTTGAGCAGTGTATATAACTGGAGAGTCCAAGTCCCACTCATCAATTTCAACTGCTAGTAAATTCAGCTAATTCATACTGAACGCCATGCTAAACACTGGGGCTCAGAACTGGTACCAGTTGGTTCTGACCATGTGATAAGTTCCAAAGCTGGAACTGACGGATTTAAGAGGGTTGATTTCATTGGATATTCTCTAAAAAGAGAGTCGTTTTCCTTCCCTTACTTGTCTCACAGAGAAATCAACCCCCAGATAAGGTGGGGAAACTTTGCAACTTGTTGCCCCCTAAACTCTGCATTTTTAGCCTACAATTTTAAAAGAGCTGGCTGACAAACTGAATGAGAGTATAAGGGAAAGGTCTAACTAGTAAAATTAAAAGCAATTTTTGAAAGTGCAAAAAATGCCTTCTGCCACTCCTCCACCCAGGACACTATCAAGCACACTATCAGGACCGAAGCAAAATTCTATTAGTCATGTTTCTGTGTGACTATAGCCTACATAGTAGGCTACAAGTGAATGAGCCTTTACCTCCCTGCTGTCACACAAGGAAAATGCCATGTTTTGAAAGAATATTAACAATTCCTCATCCAACTATGTTTTAATAGTTACACTGCTAGCTATAGGGGCACAACTTAGCCTATGCAGATAAATCGCTATTTTTACACCATTAGCAAGGTTCAAAGTTACTTCACACTTCACTGGTAGACTTCTGAGGGCCCTGACATTTAAAACGAGACAATGAGAACTTTGAAAGTGTAGAGGTACTTTAGACCGTTTATAAAGACAGTACCTTCTCAGAATTTCCAATCAAGTCGATTGATGAGCTACAACCTTATAAATGTCTTTGGTCAAACTCTTTTAAGTTTCATCATTTGTTGCTTTAGTGCTCATGTAGACAGTCACCATATATTTTCAGCTGAAATCCAAGCACTTCTACAGAATATAATTTTCAATCTGTTCCCGTCCTATCTGTTCGTCAATCAATTTATCGTGATTTAATTTCAAGATGGCGGTGACCACAAACTTCTGTGAAGGTTACTCGTTTTAAATGTCAGGGCCCTCCGAAGTCTACCAATGAAGTGTGGAGTTACTTTGAACCTTGTTAATGGTGTAAAAATAGCGATTTATCTGCATAGGCTAAGTTGTGCCCCTATAGCTAGCAGTGTAAGGTTAATGAAAGCTTCGGCTAAAAACGGTTTAATGTGGAATGCTGGGGATGAACGGAGGTGAGCATTAAATATATGTTTGTACACGGTAACATCAGAGCCCGTCTACGGGGAGCCGGTCCACTCTCTATTAACTCCATTGTACCGGATTTTGCCTGCAATCTGTTGACATTCCGCTAGTTTTGCTGTTGAGCAAGTGAAAAATGAATTGTGGTCTATGGAGCTAAACGGCTAAAACTCGTTGTTGTCACAGTTGACAACTTAATTTCTTAATGAATGTTGTTGTAGTAGCTACCTGAGTATAGATGTTCCACTAGAAATGAAATAAAAAGTCACTCATGTCCTTTCTGCTTTTCATAGGATGGGCAGCTTTCCGTGAAACATGCTAGCATTTAGCTCATGGATGCTGGTTGGTCAGCGAGAAATCACGACCGATTATGACAGTCATGAAGCTGAACCAGGCACCAGCTGCCGACTGTGACAGCGGCGATTGCTGTAAAGTGGTTGGCTTTTGTGTCACGTGACATGTAAACTTTAAAAGGGTTTTTAGGAATAACAACACTTATTAAAAATTGTATTGGTCAACTAATTGTCAAGTCAAGTTATCCTGCATCGCATGCATTAATGCAAATTTAGGAGAAAAAATTATATAAAGAGAAATGTGGTATTGGGGGGTGCAGCTCCATTGCCACCTATTCATTCATCACTTGCTCGGGAGCTCCTTCTCGTTGCAGTACCACCCGGAAGGATTCTGAGAGTGAACATTCTCCCCTTATTGAAAATTGTCTGGTAACATCTTCCAGTACAGTCCAGGTCCAAGTCACACCGGATTTCTCCTTTAAGTCAGACCTATAGTTTCCACATCTCACATTTAAGCTCCATATCTTAGACAGCACATCATTAGTATAAGAGTCTGCAATGCTTACTGGTCACAGTTCCTTGAGGAATTTTCTAGAACCCCTCAACTCTCAACAGTTGTTCCAACCCTATCTACTGACCTGTGTTCTGTCCAGTGTTCTTCTCTCTCTCTCTCTCTCTCTCTCTCTCTGAACCAATGGCAGACCATTCTATGTCCACTCAGGCTTACAGAGCCAATTCAACAGTCCCATTCATTGTCTGCAACTGCCTGATGAACATCTCTTAATCAAGCCATAATTGTTAAGCACGGGCCCCGGATGACCTGGCTAATAGAAACCTCCTGTGATTAATGGCGTGTGTGCGCACACACAGTGGGAGATGTCCCAAAACCTGCCGTTCATTTATTCATTAATTAACGGACGCAGATGAGAGATCGTCCATTAAGCAAATCCTACAGGCAAAACCAGAGAATTGTATTTTTTTGTCTCCTTTGTTGGGGCGCTCCACCAAAAAAATATAATCACCTCTCTGCTTCAATGGCTGGGTAATGTTCACCTCGAACCATTCCCCAGCGACTGTATGAGTAAGCAACACGTTCTCTTCAGCACAGGGCGTTATGCCATGGCTTGTGCGTAAGGGACTTTCTTATCCTGGCAAGCAAACAAACAGACACCTGATGTGAATTTGCTTGACACGACGCTAATAGAGAAGATATGTTGATGGAAAGGCAGGATATTACAGCTTGCTGCGGTGCCACGCCGTCAGCGCCATCTCCACGTTCTGGCCTGCGGGAAAGTCTGCCTGCCTGCTCGCTCCGGTAATGACTGTCCTCCCAGGTCACCATTCAAGCGATAATGAATCCATCAGACAACGGCGCAGCGCAGGTCTCTACACTGTCCTCCTCCGCTCCTCTCTTCAGTTCTCTCTCTTTCATGGCTTTTTCATTTCATCAGGGGGAAAGCATGACTCTCTCAAGGCCAGACAGATAGTGCTGCCCACTGTGAAAAAAGACCAATATATCTTTCTCTTTATCCTGCTCTCTCTCTCTCTCACTCACTCACTCACTCACACACAAACACAGAAATAAGAAATTTGCCCACAAAGTCATATGACTTGTCTATCTACAAATCAAGATTATTTTTATGATTTAGTCCTACAACCACACTACAAAAATCTCTTGTATATATAATGTATTTACATGTATTGTCATAACAAATAGGTCTATCAGTTTATGATTATTAAGATAACTAGAATGCATTAAGATAACTAGAATGCATTTATTCTTATGCATCAAGACAACATCAAGGTTAAATGCAACACAAACGCTTTTCTGAACTCTGTAAGACCTTTGTTTAATTGAAATGTCAAATGTCCCCATTGGTGTCACCATTTGCTGAGATTTAATCAATTATTCACCCCTTTAAAGAACACAATCTTATATCTACATATCACACAGACAGATGTGTGATTAGAGATTAATGGCATCAGGTCACAGTCTGGACAGAATGTCTCTGCTGCAGTCAGTTCAATGAAGGTGGGTTGAGGAGGATAGAGTGAGATAGAGAAGAGAGAGGAAAAGGGAGAAGGACAGCAGCTGAAAGCTTATATAATGTAAACAATGATGTGAAATCTATAATGATCCCCTTCCAGGTGTTTGGTTGAAGAAGGATTGCTTTGATGTGTAGTTTTCTACCTGTGACACAGGATTGCATCACCTTGCTATCTTTCAAAATAGTGTTGCCGCATTGTACAAGAGCTGACCTGTGGAGAAAACAGACAAGACAAGAAAAGAAATGTTTTCAAAGCACATGCCATAACCTCAACAAAGAGCAGAGTTAAAGACAGTTAAAGAAAGACAGACCTAAAATAAAACTGGAAAAATCAGCCTGTGCAATGTTGTTGGTAAGATTGAGCGAACTGCTCATCCAAAAGCTGTCCATTCAGGGGTGAACGTCTGGTGTGTGTGAATTATTGCCCATATATTTACATCTCTGTTTATGGTTATGGGTGCATTCTTACTCTGTTTCATGTTTCTCTGAGTGTTACTAAAGATCATTGTCATTCAAATATAAAGTAGGCCTAATGCCATGTGAATGTGACACGTCGAACACCAAACATAGAACATACTACCCTAAACAGAGTTTACTAGTAGTAAACAATACTGAGAGGTGAAAAAATGAATAGACAGTTTTGTTGTTTTTAGGAATTTACTTACCTATACTACCATGCCACAATCTTCAGTGTTCATGAGGCCATTCTCCACACTATCATAAGTGTAAACAATAGTGTAGGTATTCAAAGAATTATAAACAAATCAAAACTGATTTTCTGGAGTTGAATTTCAACTTAATCTTTGGGATTATAGAAATACATTTGAAACATAGTTTTGCTTGACTTTTAAACTACTTGTCTGTGCTAGGCCTTTGGCATCAAGTGCTGTGGTATTTGCTTTTATTAGCAGCAGTACAGACGTTTCTCCCCGCATGGCCCTTCTGATGCCAGCACTAATTGTCTGTTTGAAATGCCCATAAATAACTCCTGCTATGGCCCTAAATTATAAACATTAGGCCGCCTACCTCTCCTGACTTGAATTATGATGAAGTAGCACTCAGGAAACAGCAACTTGCCAATATCTCCAAAAAACATTTCTGTTCAGTTCCTATACTGTAAAGTAATATAAGACATTTTGGCAACAAAATACCAAAAAATAGTCTAATAATCCTCCCTATTGCTTTCACATCTGGCTTCTATACCACCAGTTGTGAAGTGATCTAGTGAAGTTTATAAATTAAGCGTTTGTGACAGAAAGGAAATTCCGCCCACAGTTCTTTTGTCCCCAAAGTCCTTATTGTTAATGATTTGAGTGACAGCTCCACCAGCAACTCAAAGGGCTGAGACACATTCGGGACTGCTAGGGTTATTAGACACGAGACCCCCCTCAATGATGTGTGTCACTGGAGCAGCAAATTAACACAACGAGATGCCAGTGTGTTTGGAGGAGAACGAGAGGAGAGATAGAAAGCAAGTGACAAAATGAGGGAGAATCGAGAAAGGGAATTGGAGCTGGAGAGAGGAAGAGAAATGCAGGAAACTGGATGGGCAAAAAGGGAGAGACTGAGACAGGGAAAGAAAAAGAGAAAGGAATAGTTTGAGAGATAGAAACAGAGATAAACAGAAGGAAATTAGGAATGAAAGAAAGACAAGGAGGACATAGAAGCTGAGAGGAGGGAGATAAAGAGAAATGGGACTCACAAAAAAATAAAACCAAAAATAAAATAAAGAGAGAGAGAGAACGAAAGAGTAATCAAAAAGACATGGAGAGGTAGGAGAGAGAGAAACAGGAACAGGACCAGCAGACATCTTAGCACTGGGGGATTATGAGACCAGGCTTCTCCTGTGGTTGTGGCACTGGAGCGTCTCTCTCTCTCTCTCTCTCTCTCTCTCTCTATCATCCTCTGTGTCCAGAGGGGCCTGAGTCGGCATGCTGTGATAAATGGATCCTGGCTCGTCCAAGGCCAGCCCAACCTGACTCATCTCACAAAGCTATCGTCTAATTATTTTAGTGCTCTCCTGTGAAACGGATAAAGTGCTAAGCTGTAAACGGCTCGTATTCACCCCTGGAGGCGCTCTGCTAATGTTATTCTTTGCTGTTGTTTATGGCCCAGTAGGAAATAGACAATGTTGCAGATTTATTTTGGTTGCTGTTGTTCAAATACAAGGCTTCATCATATTCTTTTGTATCTTTTATTTGCAAAAACAAAAAATGGCTCTAGTGTAAGGCTTGCTGTCATGCTTGTTTTCTTTTCTTCCTCTGCTTGTTAGACCCTTCTCCTTGCACTTTTTGTTGAATTTGCCACTTTTATTTTTCTCAGCATTTTTGTCCTTTCCCCTCCTACTCGCATTTCTCTTACAACTTCCCACATTTCTTTGTGGAGAACACAACACACACTCTGACTCTCTCTTTTTCTTTCTCTCCACACACAAACACACACACATACACACATACACACACACACACACACACACATCCTCATCCAGAATTCTCCTGTGTTTGCATGCTTGCATACGGCACACTATATATCCCGAGGCACTAGCGTGTTTCTCCATGTTCAGCATGAAACACACTGCGGGTAATTGATGGGCCCTCTCGTGCTGGAGGCATCACATTTGGCCGGACGGAACTGGAACACTTCACTATTCACTACCCACAGTTCACTTCAACTCACCGTTTCTTACAGTTGGGATTGCCGTGGACAGGGATGTTCAAGTCCATGTTTTATTTATATTCCCCCAGGACAGGACTGACGTCCTCCATGTTCATGCGAGGGCACACCCACATCCTCTTTCCAAACACACTCGTCCCAGAATGCTCGGCATCACTATAAGGTCCTTGTTTGCTCAGTGGATGCCTTCAGCTTATTGGTTTGACGACCAACACAATTCTGTCTCAAATGCAGTGCACACAGCAGCAGCAGCAGCACACACACTCTCACACACACACACTCTCTCTCTCACACACAAACACACACACACCAACATCCTCCATCACCACCACCCCCCACCCCATATACACACACACCACCACCATCACCATCAGTACCACCAACAACCCCGTTTTGCAATCATTGCAAGCAAACTGGCCCCTTATTTTCCAGAGGTGATAAGCCATCATTTATCAGCCACAGGGTGTCTGTCTACAAGCTACCCATGCCCCCACTGCAGTCCTGTATCCCCAAAAGCCCCCCACCTCTCAGCGTTCCCGATCCCAGGGTGATATTAGCGTGGGGTTGACTGCACTGGCGCAACCCTCCAGTGGCTTCCGTCGGAGCTTAGGATCTCATTATGGGCAGCTTTTTTTTCTTTAAACGGGGTAATGAATTTTTTTTGTTTTTTTTTTTAATCACGTTATCTGTAGGAGCCTCACAGAGCGTTGCGGTCCATCTACATCCCATCAGGAATCTCTCGCCTTTAACAAAAAAGAAAATAACACCATTACAAGCTGTGGGAGGGCTTTGCGTGAGCTTCGGTGTTTGATGTGGTTGGGTTCACTTTTGTCTCTGTGCAATTTAACATGATAGTGAATTTAAACTATGTGAATGCAACTCTATGGGCCCATTAAAAAAAGCTGAAGAAATGTTCACGGTAAAATCAAACACTTATGGTAAATAATGAATAAGAAATGAATAGTCTTCTGTCCTTAATGTTACCTCTGTTCCTCATGTTGCACCCTTTCTGAAGTGTAATGCTAAATCCTCGTCAGTACAGGCCACGCATACCATGTGCTAAAGTCATTCGCAAATTGCAGCCACAGTATTGTTCTAATCGCTTTGCAAATATTGCCTCGGAGGACCACGAATCGCATCATGCTAAGATCCAATTTGTGTCACACTCACCAATTACTTTCACGCTCCGCTTGCTGGCTAATACTGAGGGGCCAGATCCGCTGGGTGTCTGAGCACCACGGCTCCTAATTACAAACACAAATCGGAAGAAAATGGGTAGGAAAACAGAGGGGAGAGAAAATGAATGTGCAAGTTGTTCCCGTTTCTTGTAAAAATATTTACACTAATTTAACATGTCTGTGTGTGCTCTCCAAGATAAGTGGATTCTTTTAGAAGGGAACAAGATGAATATTGCTCTGAAAGGAAGCACAGACTTATCGGGATCTTTATTTAAAGCAGACGGACTGCCAGCATTCCTCCACTGCAGATTTGGGTTTTTAATTAAAGTTTAATGTTGATCTCCTCTCTTTTTGCCCTGGCAGTTGATGGCACACAAGATTAAAACCCATTTACACAAAGCACTGATTTCAATATGTATCAAAAAGCCATCTTCCCAAGTTTCTGCCTAACTATCATGGAGACTTCCTAGCACGTTGGTGATAACTCAAATCACGTGGAGGCATGACTCAGACTAATGTACTAATGTACTTTCACCATGTTTGTTCAGCTTGGCACACTTAACAGTGACATACTACTATTTACCCTACAAGTACAGCACAATTATGTATGTATTATGTATTTCAACTCAGAGTGCTATCTACTTTCTAAGACGCCTTTTGTGAGAGAATTGTAAAGTTAACAGCACTCAAAAAAAAAAGTCTTGGCACAAAAGCCAATTCTCCGACTCCACATATCTCCCCCCTCCACTGCCTTGTTAGATGATTGTAGAGCATAAAAATGCATCCCAGTAATGTCTGCTGTGTACTGAGGACGAGTGGTACATTAATGCATGTGAAGCTCATGTCACATCCAGTCAGAGACACACAAGTGATTGGCCCGAGGCCCCTGAAGCTAGAAGAGAGAATGAAAGTGTGTGTGTGTGTGTGTGTGTGTG
>JAGFZM010000712.1:104072-122394 GCA_017657215.1 Limnothrissa miodon
TGTGTGTGTGTGTGTGTGTGTGTGTAGCTAGATAGATTGAGCGCATGCAAGAGAAAGAGAAAGAGAGATAGACAATGTGAGAGTGAACAAGAGGTGTGAGAGGAACTGAGGGATAGATAGAGAAAAGTACAGAGATGGAGATAAATAGAGAGAGAGAGAGAGAAGTAGAGAGAAAGAGAGAGAGACAGAGAAAGAGAGAGAGAAATGCGCAATGTCAGGAGTGTCAGCACAGAGGCAAGAGAGTGCTGTGAGTGGGTGCCTAGACGTCAGGGCCAATCGCTGTGATCTCCTGTGTAAGAGTAAACAAGATATAAAGATTTCTGAAAAGTGTGTGTATGTAAGTGTGTGTGTGTGTGTGTGTGTATGTGCTGAGAAAGTCAAAGGGAGGCTAAGTGGGAGAGTATGTAGAACTCAAGGGGAATGCAGAGACAACAGAACAACCCGAACTAAACTCAGATCAAGTAAGTTAAGTTGCAAGTGTGTGCGGCTCCACTCAGCTTCTGGGATAAAAAAACAGAGAGTGAGAGACAAAGCCAGCTTCCCTCTCTGAACTCTCTGTTCTCACAGGGTCCCTTATGTCCTCCCTTCTACTTCTTTTCAGACAGACAGCCTCTGACGACTGCTCTTCTTGTTTCTGACAAGTGTGCTTTGCAGTGAGGCTGTACTGTATGTGTGTGTGTGTGTGTGTGTATGTGTGTGTGCGTGTGTGACAGACTGAGCAGAAACAGCTGAATCTCCTGAGTACTCTAAAGCCAAAGCATGTGATGCAGTTCGGTGTTGTGTCTCTTACATCCTTTTTCCTTTCTCCACCCCCCCTCCACAGCTCCAAACCCAGGCATTCGTTTTCCATTCCATTTATAGCCCCTATCAAATTTATAGCTAGAAGTTAGTCAATTCCATTTTGAGTAATGGCCATATTTGTCCGGCAGAGACAGTGTGCCGTAATAGAATCTGTGAATACTGATGCACTATTTTAATACAGATGCCGCCAACAAACCTCAATGTGATGTAGTGACTACAGCCTACAATTGGCATGCAGCTGCCACCTAGCTCCACAAACCTCTTGCAAATGATGTGGATACATTAGAAATTCAGTTTTATTTATTTGTGACTGGTTCCTATTGTGTAACTACAGGGGTAACGGAGGCAGCATTTGTGTTGAGAAACCAGCAGATCGGCCAACAAGAATACAGTAGACCCTGGTGTGACATGGTGCATTCTGGAACCTTTTACAGAACGTTACATCCAAACAGCATTTTTCTCATTGTGCTATTAAAGCTAAGTGGAGGTATTTCAGACACACACACACACGCACACACACACACACACACAGCAACACGGACCTCCCACTGCTATCAGTGGGATAAGACTTTACGCTCCAATCTATCGACAAATCACCCCACCCACCATGGGCAACGGTGGTTGGGTGGGGTCGGGGGGTTTCTGAGGAGGTGATGGTGGGCTCTTTTGTTTCCCCGTTCTCTTGTTGTGCTACACCATCTCCTCCAGAGCCTCCACCCTATTTCCAGTCCTCAAACCCACCAGCACAACTAGCAAGCCAGTACAAGACCTCCCCCTAGTGTTCAAACAAAGAAAGTGCACGTCTCCAGATGTTTTTTTTCTTACTTCCCTCACCTCTTCTCTCCATATCTCCTTTTACCATTTTTCCCTCATTTTCCTCCCTCTTCCAGCACTCCATTCATACATCATGTCAAACTGAGAATAAATGGACTTTGTATGGACTCGGTGTGTGTTCATTTAGAGCTCTTCCCCCAGTACTGGGATGAAGAATGAATCCTGGCGACAGCATACAGTTGCGGCGTGCTCTTTGTGAACGTTAAGAGAGGCTCGATCAGCAATACGTCTCCATCAAGGGCTGGCTCAATGCAGATGCGCGGCTACAAAAGAGCAGTTTGCATAGGAGACGCCTGTCACTTCAGTCCTGATCACCTAATGACTGACAGACAGACAGGCTTGGCCAAATGGACACACACATGCACACTCACACTCACACACACCGATTGGTCGTGGTGACCTGTCCTTTTTCTCCTCATTCCCAAATGAGAAGCTGTCTCTCCTCATAGCACATTATTCACACACAATTTGTACACACATTTGTTTCCTAACACACACACACACACAAAACACTTCTTGTGGTAAACACACTGGTTTACCAGCTTCTTACCTTCCGGCGCTGCTGACGGCCTCTCCTCCTCTCTGGTAGGACACTGCAGGGGAGAGAGGAACAGCAAACCATGAGAAGCCAGGATAACACAATCCCAACAACATACCACTACTGTGTCTTTCACTGATGGGTGCCACGCAAGAGAAACGGGGACTCGTTTGGAAGAAAAGCACTGCATGGAGTCCCTCACAAAGCAGGGGTGAGACACTGTTCCTGCATGTTATGTCTGTCTGTGTATGTGTTGTGTGATATCCCTGTCAGTGTTTGTGAGTGTGTGTGTGTGTGTGTGTGTCAAACATAAAGAGTCTGACTCATCCCTAGCAGGAACAGGATAAAGGTGTGTGTGTGTGTGTGTGTGTGTGTGTGTGCTTGTGTGTAAGGAGCTTAAGGGGAGCCTGTACAGTGCTTTGGTCTCCTGGCATGGCTGTGGCGTGTTTGAAGCACAATGCGCTGGAAGTCGGACCCTTTCTGCGTGCCTTAAGCCGGCGGTGTGAGGCGGCGAGATAAACTCCAACTTTAATTACAATCTCCTCTCTGTGAGGAGTGAGGGAGTATACTCTCTTTCTTTCCACACTTTTCTGTCTCTCTCCCCTCTGTCATCCTCTCTCTCTCTCTCTCTCTCTCTCTCTCTCTCTCTCCGTTCTTTACTCTCCAAACAGGAAGCCGAAGATAGCTCGGGTTTCTGTCGGTCTTCCGGTAAAACCCTGTTTATGTTTTTTCCTTTTTCAAATATGGAAAGAAATTCTCCATTTCACGCACAGAGCCACTCACAGCAACTGGCTAAGTAAGAGTAGCACATGGAGCACAGACACCTTGAGTCGTGCAGCCATATTAGTATTTCTGATGGATTGCATCAGGCTCATCCTATCTGCCCGCTTGCCTGCCTGTCTGTGTTCATTTCCACTCGCCCTGGGAGAGAGCAGACTTGGCTCTCCTTGCATCTCGTCCGCTCGGCACATTTACACCCAACGCACACACACACACACACACATCTACAGTACACCCTTACACACACACTCAGAAACACACAATCTCACACACACATACATATCCACAAACCTCACACACACACACACACACACACACAGACACATACATACACACACACACACACACAAACACACATCTTGTGGGAGTGAGTGATGAGAGGATGACAAGAGAGGAGGATTAAGATGATCAAACCGGCCCAAAACGGGACACGTGTAAAATGACAGTGGAGTTCTTTCTTGACAGATGGCTCAGATCCGGTTCACCTCCGTTCACACAGAGCGGAACCTTCCCTTGTCTGCTCCCACTACTCTAATTGGGACAGTTCTTGAGTGCTGAGCCGTCTGCGTCCAATCTGGGGCTAGGTGGGGTCCCTATGTTGGGGGGGGGGGGGGGGTGGTATTGCCGCGGGGCGGCGAGGAGCTTTGATCAAGGCTGAACCGCACACTTGTGGCCGCTCTTATGAGAGGGTATTTTCTGACAGCAAGCGAGCGGGAGAGGCAGCATCTGCTGTCTGTCAGGCTGCTGGCTATCTGTGACTGCTGCTGCTGCTGCTGCTGGCTCAACTCCCTGGTGGAGCTGGAGGACACTGACACTGACTCCACACCCCCCCATTCCCCAGGCCCAGACTCAGAGAGAGGGAGGAGAAATGCGCTTTCAGGCCTCACATAGGGAACCGGTGCCAAGGGCCTCATCCAGAGCAAGGACGTCTCTCTCATAAACACGCCACAAATGGATTACTGTAGGAGGAAGGGGGTGTTTGCCAGGACAAGAGGAACTGTCCAAGAGTAAAGGCAATTCTATTATTATTATATAACCTTTTTCTTTCTGCTTCATGCTTCTTTGCAGAAATATTTCTAAGTCTTTGTTTTGGGAGCAACAGATGGTGGTGATACATTCAGGGTCATGAGAGAGACGTTGTGCAACACGTTTTTTTTTTTGTCCTTCATCTTCCCAGCGTATTTCATGTTTAATTGGTGCTGTTTACATTTCCACTGCCTCCGTTCCCATAACAACACAACAGATGGCCTTGGGAGGTCACAAGGCTAAAAGGTCATCAGGGTTCTTACCTGTAGGAGTGAACGTGAATGAAGGAACTGTAGGTCCAACCAGCCAACCAGGAGATGAGAGAGAAAGAGAGAGAGAGAGAGAGAGAGAGAGAGAGAGAGAGAGAGAGAGAATAATTAATCATCTGTTTAGAACATTATCTTTTCTGTGCTCCTGGCAAAACCACAATTTCTGTTTGTTCTAAACTCAATCTAATTCCACAGTGTGCTGTACATTTTCCTCTAGCTCTAAGCTAGGTTGTTTTATAAGCCTCTCGACGGTTTGTGTGTGTGTGTGAGTGTGTGTGTGTGTAAGAAAGAGAGAGAAAGGAAGAAAGAGCCAAAACAGAATTTATGCATCAATAGGCTCTAAAAAATACAAGCTTTGCAGGAAACATAAACACACTTTCAGCCAAAAAAACATTATCTAAATATAAAATTCCCAGTTTGTGAATGTTAAAAGTGACTTCAAAGATGGTTTTATTGCTCAATTTCTTCCACTGTTTCAGTTCTTCTCGTGTATTTTTGCTGGCCTTTGGATGCTATTGCATCCTACTGTTCCTTAAAACGCCTGTCCTGGTCCGGTTCAATCCAATCCACACGACCCCACCCTCCCTGCTCTCCTGATCTTTCACTCTAACCCATGAACACTTCACCCCAGCTCAGAAACAAGCTTACACACAAACACACACACAGGGCATACCAGGACCTTCTCATGGGGGCTCATTAATGCAGTATGGCTGATAGAAGCATAACACAGAGCTGTGTATGAAAGTACACTAAAACGTGGGTGAACAAAGCCACACATTGCTCACATGCTCACACAAAAATACAAACATGCCTGCTGCACTTGTAGTACAAGCAAAAGCACACACACACACACACACACAAGCAACTCTCTTTCACAAACATTAAGCTATGTATCCACTCATTCCATTAAATAAAAGCATTAACCCTAGAGGCAAAAACCCCCAGTCTAATATAAATACAGTAATCAGAGGTTTGTTGGCCTTTCCAGCAACAGTTGCAATGTTTGATGATCACAATAAATCCCCTCCAGGTCCATGGACCTTGACCCCAGCTGTGCTTGACAGCCTATCAGAGGACAGTTTAAGGCCCCCCGCCCTCCACGGCTTCATTTGGACACGTGTGCGGTGAGGGCAACCTTTAAGTCAGTAATGACTGGAAATGTCACGCTCATCTGTTGTTTATCTGTTTGTTTGTTTGTTTGTGTGTTTTTTTGTTTGGGTGCGTGTCCCCTGGTGGCCTTTAAGGTGTGTGAGTGTGTGGGGATGAGCTTAGTAGGGGAGGGCATCTTACGACGGTTTTATCTTAGCAGGGTGCGCCAGCTTTGGAGGCGGCCGGCGTTGCCGTGCCAGGCCTCACAACGGATACGTTCCACCTGATGCAAATAAACAAATCAAATTACCGTGCCGACAACAGAATGTCAGCTCCAGTCATCTCCTGTCGCCGCAAGGCTCCTGGCAGAGGCACAAGTTTCAGAGACGCACGAGTACACACAGGCACACACACATAAACACTGACATACACATGCTGACATACACACACACACACACACAAAAAAACAAACTATACTGTGCAGGTACAATCATGCATTAAACTATTTTGCATTAAACTATTCCCATGCATACTCATACAGAAACGCATGTTTGAACTAGCAAATACACACACAAATACACACACACACACACACACACACACACACACACACACACACACACACACAGGGTGTGCAGGGATTCCCATGGCGCACATGAAACTGGAAACGTGCGTAGGCCCTCGGCCCCACTCTGGACTCTTGAGCCTACTCCAGCTGGGGAGAGCACTCTCCCTTCATGTGGCTTCCCTCCGCAAGACCCAATCTGTCACAAGGACACACACACACACACACACACACACACACTGCCCTCTGGCCTCTCACACGGGCTGTTTCAAGTGTGTGTCAGCAGGAAGAGGAGGAGGGAGTGGGGGCCGGACAGAAACATATTCCACCCACCACGCTGACAGACGGCCGCTGTCGGGGGTGGGTTGGCAGGGGGGACTTCAAAGACCAATAGCAGAAAGCCAATAGCAGGGTGGGCGCCTCCTTTATTTAGGCCCCCTTGGAGAGGTGGCACAGGCCTCGGCAGCACGAAGGTTGGCACCCTCCCTTAAAGGCCTCCAGAGGTCAGTGGCCCGTTCCGGTGGCTTGCCCTAGGGGAGGGCATAGAGGGCGGCTGCCCTCGCAGCGTGACCCGCGTGGCCGGCCCTTCAAAATGGGCCAAAGGCATTCAGAAAATGGCAGGCTGCCGCCCTGCACATGTTTAAAAATACCACAGTGCAAGCCTTTTGTACAAGCCTGGCCAAGGAGGAGGAGGTGGAGGAGGATGGGAGAGGAGGAGCGGCTGGGGACGCAAGGGTCCACTGGTGGGGCTGAAGCAGCAGTGGGAGGTATGGTAGGGGGTGACGAGCGTGCGGCTGCATGACCAACTGTCCCCAAGCAGTCGCCAAAGAGCATGGAGAAGAGGAGAAGGAAGAGGGAGGAGGAGGTAGAGAGGGACGGAGTTTGGCTATAAAAAAACGTGCGGTTACAGTTAAGAACATTTTTTTTGCAAACATAGCCACAACCCAAGCACATAAATAATATCCCGTGGATTCTCTGGCAGTGAACACACACATGTAAACTCAACCCACAGCTGAAAGAAGGGGAGAGAGACAGAGCTCCACATTACTACTTTATGAGAAATGCTGAAATTTACCAAAATTGTCTACAATTCTCTATGATGGAGAGACTGGATTGATGATCTGCACTGATAAAGAGAAACAGAGGTAAAAGCAGGGATGAAGAAAAGAGGGAAGGAGAAAGCTCCACTTCATTCCTAACCCTAGAAAAAAAAGCTGCATTTATGTACATCCACCATCCAACCTCTTAGCCGCATTTCTTTGCCCATGTATTTTTTTTCCCCTAAGCAATCAAATCTTGCATTCAAGAGCTTTGCCATCCTGCCAATTCAAACGGCCCCTTATTAAATGCAGTATAGCGGGAGAGAGTGTCTGCAGCGCGTGGGCCTTGATGGAGGGGTTGGAAGTGGCAAAGTGGTGCCCGTGGCGCTCGCCGGCGTTATTGCCTGGAGCTTGGCGCTACGGCAGGCATGTGCAGGGAACACAACACCCCTGCTAATAGCAGCACTCTGGCTGCACTGTGCCCTTGTTGGCTTGGGCTGAGTATGCTAAAAAGGCCCCAATACTCCCCTGTCAATCCTCCTCAAGTCATGCAAGGAAGCTGCACAATCTCTGCTTAAAACACACACACACACACACACACACACAAATACAGACTTACCAGGACACATACACACACAGACACACAAACACACATAATATATGGCAGCCAGGCTAAAGCACACCCAACACACAGTAGAGTTTATACTCTCAAAGTGACGCTCCTTTGAAAAATGTATGAGCGCAAGGTGAGCTTTAAGCTGTTGAACGGATGCTGTGTCCTTGTTTTGAGTCAGAGGCTCACAGCTTGACACCACATCGCTCTCTTTCTCATACACACACATACACACACACACATAAGCACAAGCATTCACTATCCTCTCTCTCTCCACTGTGAGCGAACAGACTTTGGGAAGTGCGTCGGCGCAGAAACTTCAAACATAACCTTGGCAGATTGGAGTGGGCAGAGAAATGAAAGGGACTAGAGGAACATTCTCTCTCTTTCCCTCGCCTGGCAATCTCTCACTCTACTTTTTTTTCCCTCTGAAGGGTTGTTTGGGAAACTTGTCACAGGAGCCCAAGTTTTCTTTTCACTATAAGCTCTAGTACCCTGACGTGTGACCCAGAGAAGAGAGTGGGAAGCTGTGTGTGTGTGTTTACACAAAGAGCTGAAGGTTGCTGCAGGCTGGTATATAAACTGCTACAAATGTGCCAGAGCTCCGGAGAAATTAAACGCTCCCTGCTGTATCACGACACCTTTTATCAGACTATGAATACCTCCAGAACATGCCCTGCTAAATGAATGCCTCCATTGTAGACCAAAATAAATTCCTCCATGAATGAACAAGCTTAGCTCAAATGAATCCCTTTGCTATCGTACATATGCTGATGAGTCCCGTCACCAAGAAACCATTTGAACAATCTGGTCAATCTGCTCAATCTGCTCTACAGCTATACAAGGCAGAGCCTATGGTGATTGGTTGATACATGTTATGATTTGTGCCCGGTTTGTAGCCGGCTTGTGTCCGGTTAGTGCCCGGTCCGTGTGCGGCTAGAGTCCGGTTAGTGCCCGGTTGGTGCTCAGCTGGAGTTTGGTTAGTGTCTGGATTGTGTGCGGCTAGAGTCCGGTTAGCGTTCGGCTGGCAGGACTGACCCTTGCGTATGCCGGCGTAGCTGCTACTGAGGCCGCTCCTCTTCTTGCGGTGGCGGTACAGCCAGATGCTGAACACCATCAGGATGATCCAGCAGGCGGCGCCGATGCCCGCGATGAAGGCCGGCTGCTTGACCACGTCAGAGATCTGCTGCGACAGCGTGTTCTCCGGGTCCACGCTCTGACGCACACGCCCCGTCTCGTCTGGAGAGAGGAGGAGGAGAGGGGAGAAAGAGAAAAGAGAAAAGGGAAAGAGAAAATAGAGAACATTAGTTTTACAGAAAAGACATGCATTTCTTAAATCTGAATCTCTGAATAGATAAATGAGGAATGAGGGAATTCAAACTAAAAGGGAAGAGGGCATTAAAAGAAATGGGCCACATGAGGGAACAACAAACTATGAAAAAGAGGCCAAGGTTTTTAAATTGTGCTGCTTCAAACGAGGAGAAAGCTGGTCGGGGGGATGCTGTGATGCTGAAATGACATTCAAAAGAGATTCAGGGGTGCAGTAAACTCAAAAAGGCATAAATAAGAGAGGCTGTCATGTTTTGTGACACACAAACAAGCCATCCCTGCAAAATAGTGTGTGTGTGTGTGTCTGTGTGTAGGTGTGTGTCTTTAACTGTGATTAAAGTTTTTTATGCTCCTCTCTGCACCCTGTTTTTCATCATCTGTTGACAGTGTGACTCCTGTGATTCCAGCAATTACGTTTTACGTCAGCTTTGCATCAGGGAGTTGCCTAGACAACACATTCTCCCCTTGGTCTTCATTAGCTGACACACACTAACATGCACACACACACACACACACACACACACACACATCTGAGCTCACCTGCTCTAAACACACACACACACACACACACACACACACACACACACAATAACAACAAGCGTGACGGTGAGTCTCTCTGTAAGTGTCCTCCGAATCACAGATGAAATGAGCACCAAAGCAGCTTTCAGCCTCCGGCATCTGTGTCAGATGAAGTTGTGCGCTTGCCTGTCAACTGAGCTGAAATTAATGGACGGATTATGCACAAACTGTCTGGACTACAGCCTAGACAACAAAGAGAAGCTTCCCCCCAATGAGCTTCTCTCTCCGTCTCCCTCTGTGGAAACAGGTCTGCTTTGCCCTTACCTGAGGAATCCCTTTATGTTGCATAGCACACCAAATTCTTTTTCCCTTTTATTTTTGTAATCTTTTCATGTTTTGTTTCATGTCAAAGTCTCTTTTATCTCTCTGGAGAATGTGGCAGCCAGCGGCAAACAGGTTTTCCCCAAACTGAGAGAAGTGCACACACACATGGTTTTGTGTGTGTGTGTGTGTTACCATTTCATTTTCTTGTCCCTCTCAACTGTCAACACTCAAACTCAAACTTTTTTACCCCCCTTCTCCTTCCCTCTCCTTTATTACCCCCCGCCCTCCTCTCTCTCTCTCTCTCCCTCTCTCTCTCTCTCTCTCTCTCTCTCTCTCTCTCTCTCTCTCTCTCTCCTTCCCTCTCTCTCCTACTGGCCAGTAGTAATTTGTACTGTTTCTGTTTATAACAGAGCGTGATGGACCAGTGACCCCTGTGTGTGGTGTGACAAATGAATGGTGGGTCACTGTAGGGCCACTCTCTGAGCGAGACCAAATGCCGTTGGTCACACTTTTTCCCTCCTTCCACCCCTTCCTCCTCCTCCTCTTCCTCTGTGCCTGCTGATGCTATGGAACTAAACGAGCAGAAGCGCTCTACACTGACAGATTATATCAGATTACACACCAACCAGACAGAGACACAGGCTTATCATATGTGATGAGAGACAACATACACAAGTTGCAAGCTCTGGTGTGTGTGTTTGTGTGTGTGTGTGTGTGTGTGTGTGTGTGTGTGTGTGTGTTTGTGTGTATGTATGTGTGTATATTCAAGGTAACTATCTCTAACACTCACTCACAATCCCGGCTGTGCATGCTGCTGTGATATGTTGTGTTGTTGTGTTGTGTTGCATTGTGTTGTGATTCTGCTTAGCTTTTTCCTGTCATCATTTTCTCCTCAGAGCTGAACAGTACTTGAAGTTTCCAAAGCACTCTCAGGAGCACAACACCCTTGAAAGCAGCGGGAGTCTGCCAGCCTCGATAGAGATGTTACAGGATGGAAAAAAAAGTTATGTCGTAAACATCCACTAATATGTTCTCAGAGCAGCAAGTTTGCTGCGCTGCCAGCGAGTTCAAGGTTTACACCCATGTTTTCTGAGGTAAAGTTTGGCGCTGGCACATAACGATGACGAGTTTTGGGGCAAGGCACAAAACGTTGCATGGAGAACAATCACGTGCATCTGCAAACTCTGACTGGGAATGCAATAACTTCTGTTTTTCATTGCTGTCAGCTTCAAGGGGGCGTGCTATTGAAATACTACTCTGGGAACTCGTCAAACATGGCATTAAGAGATTAACGACGCGCGCGTTGCAGCCACTCCCCGCCTCTCCAGCGTAGTGATAGCGGGCGAATGACGCGCTAATGATCGGACTGTAATTATTCTAATTACACATCTGAGAACGCTGCCGCTAACAGCATGGGGGCCCGGCGTGCTGAGATGTGTGGTTGCGCTGCGCGTTTCTCTGCAGAGGTGATAAAAGGCTTACAGTACAAAATTCATTCTTATTAGTGCAGAAATTGATATGGATTAACGACTGTAAGGCAATCAATAGTAATGGCTTGTGAGTCATGCTATCGTTGTATCGCTGTGTTCATGTACTAGTAGCTGTTTGTGTGCGTATGGTTAAGGGTAGGTGCACATTTCACAATCCTGGGTGTGAACTTTTGTCTGTGTGTGTGTGTGTGTGTGCTTGTGTATGTATAAATGCTGTGGGTGTTATGACAGAAACACTGGGGCACACTGCTCGTGGGTAAACACTTCACTGTTTTTATGCTAACACTAGATGGCACTACAGTGTCCACACACACTGACGCACTAACACTCACTGCCATTCACCCAAAGCACCCGTGAGGTACAGCCATGTACTCATATGGATACTCACCGAGCTGGAAGTAGGTGATGTCGCTCTTGACTCCGGGCCCGGCGCTGGTGCCGGCAGCCACCTCGACGCTGTAGCGCACCCCGGGGGCCAGGCTGGGGATCAGCACCGACAGCGTGGAGCCGTCCACCGTCCGGTTGATGTGGTACTTGCTCTCGTTACCCAGGCACCAGATCTAGAGGGTGACGGGGGGGAAGGGAGGGGGCGGAGGGGGAGCATTCATGTAATTCATGCCTGGCTGTCAGAAACTCAGTGCAGAGCAAGACTGGGAGTCAAATTACATGTAGAAACGAGGCCAACAGGATACACTTGGGTGTTTTTGGTGTGACCAGGAGAGGTCTACTGCTATACTGCAGGTGTACTGAGATCCGTGGCGATGCTGCCTAATTTGGCCCTGTTGTCTTTGTAAATGAAAGCGAGACTACTCAAATTCCCCGCCCGCTGACTGCTGGGACGTCCATGTTTGTTTATGTCATTACAGACTGGGAAGTGAAGGAGTAAAGTAAGAAATCCTTTGCTTGTTGACATAGCTTGATTTTGAGCCACATTGTAACAAGCCATGGTGTACTATACCCACATCCACGCCCTTAAAAAAAATCATTTTGGCTCCTTCTTTTTCCAAAATGCCTTTCAGATTTTCAACTGTTTGTATGTTCGCTGAGGAGCTCGATTCCAGAGGGGGTCTGACTCTGACATCCGAGGTCTAACATCCAAAGAGTGTTTTCTGCTAAGGGAGCTCTGGTTGACTCCCATGGACTTCCTCTTCCCCGTGGGATAAAGGACGGGGCCCGGGGAGCACCTCTCAGCAGTCATAACACTCGACCCCTCTGCCCTACCCGGTGGAAAACACAGCTCGCTCTCGCTAACCTGCAGCATAACATGATTATTGGTCTGATCGCTGGGGCGCTGCTGCGCCGACGGAAAGGTGATCCTTCTTTTCCGCGGTTAACTCAATTTAGAGACTCGCGGCGCGAGCTCAGCGTCGACTTTCAAAACCCCTGGATTTGAGTGTTTTGTTTTATGGAGGACTTTTCTTTCTTGGCCAAAGTAAAAAGAGAGAAAAGAGAAAGAGGGAAAAAATAAAATACTAGCAGGGTTGAGATATTTCTCTGTTCTCCAGGGGCAAGGTGGAGTTGAGGGGAGTTGAGGTAGAGAGAGAGTGAAAGAGCCTGGCAGTATGTGTTAAAGTAGATCCTCCCCCAGAATTTTCAACAGGCAAATAGGTGGGTTTATTTTGAAGAGTACTGTGAATAAGAGAGGGATAGAGAGAGAGAGAGAGAGAGAGAGAGAGAGAGAGAGAGAGAGAGAGACTGTGCGTGTGTGAGAGAGAGAGACAGAGAGAGAGACACACAGAAAGAGACAGACAGACAGACAAAAAGATAGAAAGAGAGAGAGAGAGAGCCTGGCATTAGTCAGTGAAATAGATGCTCCCCCAGAATCTTCAACAGGCTCAAGGGTGGGGTTGTTATGAGGAGAAGAGGAGCCACTGGCGAGGGAGGCGGAGGCAACGAGTCAGGCACAACTCTCTCTCTCCCAGTCTCTCCCTGCGCCAGACGTAACAAGCGTGAAATTGCTTAGCGAACCTGCCGCCGCCAAAACGTTTACCTGGAATATGAGCTGCGGCTTACACATCTCTGAGCAGCCAGCTTCACTAAGCTCACACACTCATCACACACACACCCCAACACACACACTCACACAATTCTGCATTCCCAATTATATTACATATTCAGATGGTATTAAAAATGCCTGGAACACAGTGGGGGTAGACACTGGTGTTGTTCACATTCAGTCAGCTACAGTCACTAACGAGGGGTTACTGAGTCTGAGGATACTGCACAGGTTTAACAAAGGCCCATTGAAATTTAGGTTGATTATATTCCAAAAAAGCTGATGTTGTCTACAAAATGTCATCTTTGTTATGCAAATATGTGCACGGTTCATACATTTAGAGTGTCCATTCCAAAGACTGAATGTAATGTGACTGAATTCAGTCACCTGAAATTTTAATTTGAGCCATTTCATGAGCCAGTGATGCGTTTGCAAAGATGATAATAACAAGTTACATTATGTTAATGATTAACTCTCCAGGAATCAAATTTAGTAACAAAGGCAATGGACAGATCAGCACAGTCTCATTCGAAACAATAACTCCACAGTCCACAAGCATAGGAAGAACAATGCATGTGGCAGAGCAGCATTTCTACCAGCAGATGGCAGTGTCTCCCAACTGTAACCTCCCTGTGGACTCCCCTGCTTCCTAGTCTAGGATACCTCACTCAAATGCATCCATACTGTGGAGTCTCACTGTAGTACTAGTAAGTACAGCTAGCAATGCTAAAGACAGAGAAGGATTTGGTTGTACACAGCTAAAAGGGGTTGGTGATCACTTAATATTTACACATCTATGGTTGATCTATTCTCTCTTTCTCTCTCTCTCTCTCTCTCTCTCTCTCTCTCGCTCTATCTTTTGGACGTGGAAGAGGTGAGATAACTTTACCCTGTATTCCTGGACCACGCCATTCTGCTCTTCTTCCGGAGGTGGTTGCCAGGAGACGAGGATGGTGGTACCATTGTCACCGCTCTCGGTCACAGTAACATCCTGGGGGGCAGCGCTGGGAGCTGAGATAAGGAAGTAGGCATATAAAAAAAAACGTGTTTACAATCACACATAAATGACAACTCACAATGCACAACACACACACACACACACACACACACACACACATACATACACACACACATGCACACTCTTTCTTTGAACGTGTGCCTCTTTTTCCAAGCCTTTGCGATTAACTCAGAAGAAAGCTTTTGCCTGACAAAAATCAATTGGAAAGTTATTCCATTGGTTGTGCTTATCAATGGCTAATTTAAAGTGTAATAGAAAATCAATGTGGGGCTAATTGAGAGTAAATAGTCCCTTGTGGAGGCTGGAGGCAGTCGGGTCCAAACTAAGTTTCTCTGTTCCCCTGCCAGACCTCTGGCTCATTTAGCAAAATAGTGCTGAGAGAGAGAGAGAGAGAGAGAGAGAGAGAGAGAGAGAGAGAGAGAGAGAGAGAGAGAGAGCGCTATGGAGAATAAATAAAGAGACCCACTGTCAGATGACTGTGTTTGTGCCTGTACCAAGCTCAGAAGGATGTCTAATTGGCGTGTTTGGAATGTGTGCGTGTGCTTTTCCCTGATGACTGTAATTCAAACGCACGATTACGAGAGCCACGCTTGGCGCATTGAGCGGCAGTGTTGACGGGTGGCTCACCTGGGCAGGTGCATCAAAACACACGGCTCACCCGCCTCACAACAATTAGACACCGGGTTGATGCGGTAGTGTTAGCATGTTAGTGTTTTTTTCTCACATGAAGGCTTACAACACATCTTGTCCTACCATCCTTCTCTTTATTGCGTTCCTTCCACACTCATTCATTTATTTGTTTCTTCTCGTTTTTCATCCTCACCCCACACACACACACACACACACACACACACACAAATTCCTCAGTTACTGTGCTCCTTCTTTTTTGTCGCCCACTCACACACACAAACACACACACACACACACACACACACAGCCACACACACACGTAATTTGGACTCTGGACCAGAGCCAAAGCCCGAAGGACTTCCAGAAACGAATGTAACCACACCCCTGGAACAATTAGCATGCTAGTCATTTGCGCTTGTATTTTGGTTTCCTGGTCTTCTGTGTGGGTTTCCTGGATGTTATTTCCAAAAAGGCTGACCCAGTGGCCTCCATTTCTTGCTCAGAACTCCAGATACATAACAACATATGAGTGAAGCATGAAGAAAAGAATATACAGATACTCCGCACAGGTTTAGCCAGATGTTCTAAAGTAAAAACATAAACATCCACAATACTTGTAAAAATAAAAAAAGAAAGAAAGATAGAAAAACAGAAATAATAGTAAAAAAAAATGAAAAAAGTATGTGTTCAACAGTTCACTGATCTCCTACCTTCTTCTAATGTCTTGGCCAGCTTGACGTCACTGTCCGTGCCCATGAATTCGTTGAAGAAGGGGCGCACTTTGAACTCGTAGGTGGCTCCGTTCCTGAGGCCGGGCACCACAGCGTTGTCCTCCCCTGGGGTCCTCACCTCGAAGGCAACCCAGTCCCCGCGCGGCTGCCCCTCGGGCAGAGTGGGTCGGTACATCACTTTGTAGCCCTGGATGTATTGTGACTGCTGCTCGACCTGGAGGTGAATCACAAAAACAATGGACACAGTTTCACTGATGCTGCACTGTACTGCACTGGAGGATAATGCGACTGTGTAAGTACACTACAATGTTAGTGCAAGAGGCCTCATGGCTGTGGACATAAACTCCTTCAGTTATGAATGACTCCATGGTCGGGCTAGTGTGAATGAGCAGTCAGTCATTTAGATGCATGAGGTCTGTTAACTGTGAACAGAGCAATGGATTATCCAGACCCTACTGCCCAACTGTGCCGACGTGGAATGAGCCGAAGCCATTTTGGTGCTGGAGACTGGACTGCAGTGTCTAGCAGCGGGGTTGGCTCAACCAGGCAGCTAAGTGCTGCTCCGTTATCAACAGAGAAACAGACCCATTCGAGGTCTGATGAATGAATTTGGCAGAGTGGCGGCAGTGGTGACGGAGGTGGAGATGCAGGCAGGAGCAACAGCAGCAAACGCAGGAGCAGCAGCAGTAGGAGACGTCTCCCTAAGCCAGGGTTTTCCCAACCTTCCAGCTCTTCAGCCCTGGGCCCCAGAGCAGCTCCGAGCTCCCGGCAGACCGCACGCCCTATGAGCTCATTGCCCAGAAGGTTCCGTGGAGTCTGCTCCTGTAGAGGGGACGAGTGCCAAGACGCCGCCGCTGCCACCACTGCCACTGCTGCCAGCGCAGCCATTTCTGCTGCGCCTGTGCTGCCACTCTGGGGCTCCAGCCGCCCTCACCGCACACTTGACACAGCAGATCTCCCAGAGAGCCACAAACCTCCACACCACATGGATGGATGTAGCAGAGCTAGCCATACACAGCCAAATGGGCTACATTTCATTCAAGAACTCTGTGTGCAACCTTGTAATATGCCAGAAAAGACCTCTGCTACATTATATGTATTAAAGAAAAACATTACATCTATGGCTTCTAATAATGCTAAAGACCTGCCTTTGCCTGGGGTGGAGAAACAAACAAAAATATCTTGTGATTAAATCAGAACAAAGCTCAGTGAGGTGGGCTACCGGCGTTTGTTTTGCATCATTCAGACACAGCTGAGACACGATGTTGCATCAACACCAAAGAGGTCGTGCTGTGGGGAACATGTGTTTCCAGTAGTAGAAGAGAGCGAGCGAGAACAAAAACGGTTGGCAAAAACGGCTTGTAAAGTTTTTCATGATTTCTTGCCTGATCCCACTGCATAACAGCGGCTGTCAGCTCAGGTGGTCCTGATTAGACAGTCATAACTGCTACACATGCGTAAACATTCCACAATCCACTCGCGCCACTGCACACACACACACACACACACACACACACACAAACACACACACACACACACACACACACACACACACACACACACACACAGACTGACAAATCTCCCTGACAAAAGTATCTCTTATGCACTCTACACTCTTTCTCACACAGGATCCAAATTTGCTAGTCTATAACTGGAAGGTTGTGTGGAGAAGTGGGTGAATGACTCATTTTTGCAAGAGGAAAAAGAAAGAGAGGGAGAGAGAGAGAAAGAGTAAGAGGGAGAGAGAGAAATAAAAGCAAAGAAAAAGAGTTTAGAAGCAGATATCTATTGCAGGCTTGGTATGCCTGGTGTAGGTCATTTTTTAAGAGAAGAAAAAAAAACGTGCACGCGCTGGCTGCTAAGGTAGTCACAGCCTGGCACGGAGCAGGCAGTCCTGCGCTCACACATCATGTCTTGCCTCAGCCCCATCTTCTGTCCCTCACATACTGTAAACTGACACACACACACACACACACACACACACACACACAGCCTCTACATCTCTCCCTCTGTGAGGTCTTTTCCATTCCAAATCTCTCTCCCACTCTCTTTCAGACACACAAACAAACACACACACACACACACACACACACACACACACACACATAACCACTGGTTCTGCGCGTAACACCTCTCCAAATGCAACTGCTTGTCTATCCTTCATTTTATTCCTTTTCTCCACCTCTCCTCTCCGTTCTACACCTGCAACCTGTTTCTGCCAGCCTGCTGTCGCTTCCCTTCTGTTCATGTTGGGGCCCAACAGCAGCGGCATGTTAGTCGGAACGAGGGGGCATTTGGCTGGCTCTGCACGCCACTGCTGTTTAGACCGCACGTGGGTGTTTGTTTCAAGAGGACGCCACGGCCTGGTGCTTGTAAAGCATTGCTGTGTTCGTGAACACACGCACACAAACGCTTCACACATACACACAGAATATATATAAACACGCTCACTCACACACACACATACACACACACACACACACACACACACACACACACACACACATACACACACACAGGGTACATACCTACACACCTCATATAAACACACACAAACAGAGGGGGACTCTTTTAAGTTCGCTCCAGACGGCGGCGGATCTAAAGTGACAACCCGAATGCCAAACACCAGATGGACACTCGAGAGGACTTTGACAAGCGTCCAACTCAGTCTCCTCTGCTGCTTGTGTCCTCTCTCTCTCTCTCTCTCTCTCTCTCTCTCTCTCTCTCTCT
>JAGFZM010000712.1:123453-137192 GCA_017657215.1 Limnothrissa miodon
CTCTCTCTCTCTCTCTCTCTCTCTCTCTCTCTCTCTCTCTCTCTCTGTCTTTCTCTGTCTTAGATGTACCCTTGTGAGGGGTGACGGTGTGTACTGGGGGCCCTCACCTGAAGGCTTCAATGACGTAGGAGGTGGGCGTGGCGCCAGCATTGAGGTTGGGCTTCCAGCTGAGTGTGACGGAGGAGCGCGAGACGTCCGTCACCTCGGGCTTAGAGGGGGCGCTGGGGATCAAGTTAGGGTCTGTGGGACGGACCGGCTGCACTGGGACACCAAACTCTGGACACACACACACAAACACACACACACATTTGAGTATATAAGGGTGATTGTGCATATTACACAGAAATAAATAAACACACACACACAAACACACGCACCCCCCCCGACACACACACACACACACACACACACACACAGTTCAGTATATAAGGATTGTGCACATCACAAAGGTATAATAAACACACACACACAAACGTCACAAATACCCAAGAAAAAAATCTACAGAAATGGACTGAGCATACAGACACACAGTATTCATCCATAAAGAATGTTCCCCCACATCGGCACTGAGCACACACAAAGGAATAATGACGGTGTTAGAATTACAATGAGGAAAGGAAAAACCAATTATGAAAAAGACACGCATTTACAGCCATTTCAATCTCATTTCCAGCACTCGCCACATGTACCCATCCCCCACTTACACACACACACACACACACACACACACACACACACACACATGCAGAAAGACACCTGCACATACATGCACACAGAGAGACACCTGCACATGCATGCACACATATTCACATATGCATGTGCTTACGCACAGACACACACACACACACATACACTCAAATCTCAGACAGAGCTGCTCTGTTCTCTCCTCTCTAGTGGGCAGCGTAGCTGCAGTCTGGTGTGTGTGCTCCAGCTCTCTCACCTTGCACCTCCAGGTGGGCTTTCCAGGAGGCCTCTCCGCTGCTGCTGGTGGCCGTGCATGTGTACATGCCTGTGTCGCCCAGCTGGAAGACAAAAGGGGACAGGAGATCGTTCAGAGGGTTCAGATTCTCCTTCATAACATCCACCATTTTTCACATCACATTTTGTAAACACACACAAACACACACACACACACACACACACACAGAATACACACAGAGCTCATTGATATTCCACTATGGTATGTGTCAGGAGCCCGTCATCACCCAGTAATCTCCCAATCATGGCTGGGGGGGCGGGAGGAGTGGAAGCCATCAGAGAGGCCAAGTAGAGGAAGGAGCCCCCAGTCAAACACACACACACACACACACACACACACACAGACTTTAGCAGCCACATACACTAATTGGAGACCTTTTCAACCTTGCGCACTCTGGTGTCCCTCCCCCACTCCCTTGCAGTACAAAGACATTTTTCCTTACAGCATCTAAAATGGCATGTTTGAGTGTGTGTGTGTGTGTGTTTTGTATGTGTGTGTGGTGGGGTGGGGTTATGTGTTAAGAAAAGACAAAGGAAGAAAAGAAGGGAGAAAAGGCAAGATGGTGTGTGTGTGTGTGTGTGTGTGTGTGTGTAAGGGGCCCTGATGTAGAGGGTCCTGTCAGCACAGAGCACACTGCTTTAATTAAACGAGTGTGGCAACTGTGGTGCCTGACGCGACCCTCGACCCCAAACACTCCCATCTGGAGGAGGTGTCAACACTGTACCCTGTGTGCGTGAATGTGTGTGTGTGTGTGTGTGTGTGTCTGTGTGTGTTACTGCCTTTCCACCCCTCAGTCTCTCTTATGTACAGTCCACACCTACACACGTACTGAATGATATGAGTCAGGGGGGCCAAACTCACATGAAAAGTAGCACACCCTAACACACACACACACACACACACACACACACACACACACACACAGGGACACATATATACTCAGCACATGAGCAGAAAGCGTAGACCCTGTATGACAACAATAACAACACGTAGAGTCCAATCATCCATTTTGCGGCCCGTGTCATGAAATCATCATTCTATCATCGCGGCCTGTAAACAGGGCCCGGCTAGACCAAGGGTTGTCTGAAAGCCACCCCGGTCCAGCGCACCCCTCCAGCGTCATAAATCCCCTCTAATGATGCCCTCTCCTCTGCGTAAGCAAACAGCCGGCTGCTGGCTCGCCCCGCTGCCATTTATTTCTGCTCAGCGGCTTTTTTTTATGGGGTGGAATTTCTTCATAATATGGCTTTTCATGGGAAAATCTATCAAACTGTCTATTTTTTTGGTGGTGGTGGTGGTGGTGTTGTTGGTCGTTGTGTGTGTGTGTGTGAGTGTGTGTGTGTGTGTGTGCATGTGTGTTTGTGTGTGTGTGTGTGTGTGTGTGTGTGTCTGTCTGTCTGTGTGTGTGTGTGTGTTTGCGTGTGTGTACATGTGTGTGAGTGTGAGTGTGTGTGTGTACGCAAAACGCTTTATGAACAGTTGCTTTCAAGAATGCCAGGCTGAGTGGAGTGGTGTTTTTCTTTAGCTAATTCTTGTGTGACTAGGCATGAGTTCCCATGATGGAGTGAACGTGGAAGTTGAGTGGGGAGAATATAGAAGAGTGGGGAGAATATAGAGCACTGACACAGCATGCAGGGGATTAGATCGACAATGGAGACAGCATTGTTTCAATAGGGGCTGAACCGGCTGCACTCGGGACAGGCAACATATGAGGCAGGCAGAACGCGTGGACTGTCATGTGTGGAGGACGTGTCTCTGTGTGTGTGTGTGTGTGTGTGTGTGTGTGAGTATGTGTGTGTGGAGTGTGGGGTGAGGTTGTGGGGGAAGGGGTCATTGTGAGTTGGCATGTGTGCGTTTGGTTCCATTGTGTGTGTGTGTTTGTGTGTGTGTGTGTGTGTGTGTGTGTGTATGTTTGTACATGTGTGTGTGTGTGTCTGTGTGTGTATGTGTGGTCTCACCTTGGCGTAGCGTATCTCCAAAGCACCCGTGTCCAGCTGCTTGACCCTTGAGTCATGGGTTGACACCAACACGCCGTCCTTGCGCCAAAGGATCTTGGGTTGGGGGTTACCTGTCGCCAGGCAACCCAGGACCACTGTGCCATCCACGGAGACCGTCTGATTGGTAGGCCCCTGCTTGACCACTGGTGGGGGTCTGTCTGATATGACTGCACAGTGCACAGAGGAAACATGCCATATGGGATTAATAAAGGACTAATAACAGAAAAAGAGAAGAGAAAAGAGAAGGGGAGAGAGAGAGAGAGAGAGAGAGAGAGAGAGAGAAAGAGAGAGAGAGTTACTCTCTCTCTCTCTTATGTGTTATGACTGTTACATGATCACACATACACACAGTCATAACACATTGGTTGTTGATGTATTTGCTTTAGGTTTCCCCACTCCCGTTTGCTCTTCATGCGCTGCAGCTTTAAGTCTGTTTACTTTTGGGCCAGTGTATTTGCTTTGGAAACAACCATTGTAAACAAGTATTTCATGGTAATAGGCTGGCTGATTTTGGATTAAAAAAATGTACAAAAGTGCAAAAATAGAGCCAATCATAAAAAAGGGGTCTGGACGAGGCTGCGAAACTATTTTAACTGTGTGTGAATTTTAAGAGCGACAAAAGAGGGTATGGAATGAAATCCAATTTTCACAACTGGAAACTATTTTCTAATCACTCACCAGCGGGAGTTGGGAGCTTTTGCTAACAAACACTCAGATAGACACACACACACACACACACACACACACACACACACACACAAATTGTAAATTCCCTGCAACGGTCGTGCTGATAGAAGAAGAGGCCATGCTTGTGCCTAAGTGTGAAAATACACTGAGTCATAATTCATGCAAGGCAGAAAAAGTAAAAAAAAAAAAAAATGTAGAAACTAAAAATAAATGAACAAAAACAAAAAAACTCATAATTTCCCCACAGCAGAAACCACCATGTTATTTGCATAAACACTCTCCCCACACCCAACAGACTCAAACTCCCCCAAACACACACATTTGATGCTTTGTGCATTAACATTTTCCGTCCCACAGAAGCAGAGGCAAATGCAGGGCTGCCACTCCACAGTCTTTGAAGGGAGAGGCTCAAGCGTGCCCGTTATCCAGCTAAAGGTTAACAGCGTGAGTGGACGCTATTAATGTCACAGGCAATGGCAGAAAATTAATTACGAAAATAATGGAAAAATAAAATGGTTGGCAGGCAGGCACCTTTGCACTGCTGAAAAACCATAACGGCACTGATGAAATCAAGAGGGATTGCAGACACACTAGGGCACACACACACACACACACACACACAGACAGACATAGCCTGGGCCTGCCCATACTTCCTGTGACGCTACATTCAATTTCGTGAGCAAGTCAGTATGGCCATCTTAGAGCAATTTTTTTCCCAAATCTGTGGGCACCAATGAGAAACTAGTTTACGCATACGTCATCGGAATGAGTGGTCTGATTTGTTGTCTGATCTGATGGACGCAGGTTAAGCCCGCCTCCCAGAAGACGTTTAGTAATGTAGGATGGCCAGACTAAGCTCCTAAGAGCTTTGTCACACAAGCCAGGCTAAGACAGACACACACACACACACACACACACACACACACACACAGATATACACACATACGCATAGACACATATGCGCACACGCACCCAAATACACACATACACACAACAAATGCATCTACCAAAATGAAAAAAAGGGCATAACAAAGACACAGCTATGTACAGACAGACACACACACACACACACACACACACACACACACACACACACACACACTTTGACTCCCAGCTTTGGTGCGGGCGATGGTGTAATTACTAAACCATCAGGACTGTGACCTGTAATTACCAGGCCTGCCTGCGGAGAAGAAGGGGCCTGGGAGCAGACTCCTCCGTTTAATAACTGTTATTACTGCCCTCCCTCCCTTCTTCTCTCCCTCCCCTCTTCCTCCTCTCTCTCTCTCTCTCTCTTTCTTTCTCATCTCTCTGTGCTTGCCTCACGCTGTCTCTGAAAACGTGATAGTAGTTGCACCCCAGAAGCCCAGCGCACACCGCACACAGTGGCCGCCATTTTGACATGGCACAAGGCTTGGCGAAGCGCGTGTGGGTCGGAGGTTCCAATTAGTGAGGCTACTGTGGCTTGTGACTCGGTGGGAGACAAAAGGCCTTTCAGGGCATGAAACAGCAGGTGTGTGATTCCAGACTTCAAAACACACTCACACCAATAGAGAAATAGACAGCACGTTTACATGCACAACACACAATCCTATTCTTTCTGTCTCTTGCCTCTCACTTACATAACCTGTATAACACAGACAGACAAACAGACACACACACACACACATATTAGACCTTGTTGTTCCCTGTCACCCTCTCTCACTCACCATCGGTAACCTCCAGCAGGGCTTTGGTGATGACCGAGCCGGCGATGTTGAGGGCCTGGCAGCTGTAGTAGCCCACGTCAGAGCGCTCCACGCTGGTGATGGTCAGATCCCCTGTCTGGGACACCGACACGCGGCTATTGGGCTGCTGCGGCTGGGAGGACAGGAGCAGGTTCTGGGGAAGAGAGAGAGAGAGAGAGAGAGAGAGAGAGAGAGAGAGTATGTGTGTGAGAGAGATGATTATCCTCCTCTGTCTAGTAAACTTTCAGTATTAAACAGTCAAAATACACCACCAGTAATTCACACATTCCCTACCTCCATTGAGCCCACCCATCACACACACACACACAAAAAATCAACACCCTGTCTCCCCACCACCACTACCACAGTATCACTGTATTACTATCAGCATGAAGCGTGAGGGGACCTGCGTGGGCGATCACATGTAAACGCAGGTTACAGGGTCCTTCTTTTAAACAAAGCCATTATGCCATTCAGGCAGATGGAGGTGTGTGTGTGGGGGTGGGGGGGGGTGGGGGAGTGCTGAGATGGAGACAGCAAGGGGAGCGACCCCCATTTGCTCTATAAAAGAGATATACGGTACAGAGGAAGGGAAAGGTGTAGAGCAGGGCCCCCAGGGCCTAATAAAAGCATCCAATCTGGGGATATTTAGGGCCGCGCTCCCGGAGTAATTGTAGGTGCTAAAAGGAAATACAGTAACTCGGATGCAAATAAGTGTGTCAGAGGAGTCTATCAAAGGCATGAAGACGCGTGGCGGTGTGTGCTGGTTCTGGTTATCTTTTCTCATTTGCCTGGCTGCCAATCTCATCGTGAGAGAATTGAATGTGTGCACAAACATACACACACACACACACAAATTCCTCAGTGACTGTGCTCCCTCTTATTTGTCACCCATTCACAGACACACACACACACACACACACACACACACACTCTTACCTGGCTGCCTTCTCGCTGCCAGAAGATGGCAGGCTGGGGGCTCCCTGTAGCCTCGCACTGGAAGGTGACGGTTCGGCCCACAGCCACCACCTGATTGCGCGGCCGCTGCACGAACACCGGCGGCACTGGAGGTGTGTTTGAGGTCGGGCCGTTCGGGGGGAGAGAGAGTGTGTGTTAAGGAGAGGAAGGAGTACACAGCAAACAAGCAAACTCACTGAACAAGCAGAAATTAAAGGAAGAAGGCAACTAACATCAAAGCCTTTGCACCTCCAGCGAGTCTGCTGCTCATTTGCATTGGAACAGCATCTGAGGGGCAGCAATCGCTGCACATGATGGAGCAACTAAAATGGTTCCCTCTAGTTCACGTTTTTTGTTAATTTATTTATATATTTTTAGACTTATTTACAGCGCGGGCGGGCTTAGACTCTCTAGAAATCATCCGCACCGTGACAAGATGGGGATGGAGAAAATTATGAAAATATTTTTTTTTTTGTGGAGGTAGGGGGTGGGGTGGGGTGTTGAGGGTTGGGGTGGCTTAGGGTTCGGGGTGGGTGGTGGGTATAAATATGAGACCTGGATAACCCCCCCACCCCCCACCAGCCTCACTCATTTGCATTGGGGAAGGATGTGGGCCAATAGAAAACTGGGGGGGAGGGGTGCTAGAGAGATGGATGAGGTTGAGCCATCTGTGAGGGCTGAGGCTGGAGTGATGGCAGGGGGACTGGGCGGGTTGGGACTGGGTGGGATGGGATAGGATGGGAGAGTGTGAGATGGAGGGTGACAGAAGGCAAGAGGACACTGGTTGGAGCTGACGTCTCATGCATCATAATGATCAGATGAGTTAGGTAGTGGGGTGATGCTAAACTACAAAGGGCAGGCAAGCAACCAGACACTCAGAAACAGAAACAGACACAGAAGTATTCCTGTTGTGTACCCACACGCTCGCACACACACATACACAAACACACACTCACACACACAGTTATACTCATAATCTGACAAGGGAACTAATAGGAGTTCACAAGGGCTTCCCTCAGAAGACATGAAAGCATGTTTATATGACGGGAGGGAGGGTGGATGGGGTGTGTGTGGGGTGGTTGGAGGAGGGGAAGTGGGGTCTTGGCAGGGGGGAAAATTCCTTCTTCCTCCACTCCACATGGATAACCCCCCACCCTCCTCAACCCCACCCTGTGAACCATCCAGCACGTCTCTGTTGGCTTCACGCACACATGAAAGCAATCTGTGGCCTGTCACTTCCACTGCGCACGTGATTTGTCCGCGGAGACGTCTATTTAGCAATGCATGAGACTCAAACTCAAAAGAAGGGCAAAAAAAAAACAGGAGGTGTAGAATGAAAATGGCTTGACGTTACCTTGAAAACTGCTCGGGCCAAACCGGAGCCGAGCAGAGATTTGTGACTATTACCCCATTCGCTCATGTCCCGCGTTGCCGTTGCCGGCGACGACTAAGACATGAGCTCTGATTGGTGGGTGGAGAAGTGGTGATGAAAGAAGGGTGATGTGGATTCTGACAGCTTCCCGCCGCCCTGAATGGTGAATTGGTGACGGGTGACAATTCAACTTACCAGTTACAACTAAAAAGAAGAAAAGGAAAATACAAAAAGGAGGACAAGGAAAGAAAAGAAAACGAACAAACAAAGGACAAAACAGAGGAGACAAAATTCACTCAATGAGAGAAATCAAACAATTTAACAACATGGCACACAAAAAATTTGACATGAATAGTGAGAACAGGCAGATCCGTGCATGAGTCAAATTATAAACAGCCCTTTGTATGCGGATGAATGCAAGGTGTGGCTGTTTGAGTCCGAATGAGCTGACACACATATATGGCAGCATGCACACATACACACACACACACACACACACACACATGCATGCACACACATGCGCACAAACACACAACAAATACAAATATACAATGTTACAAAACACTTCATTTCTTTAAAACAATACACAAAAATAATAGAAATGAAAATGCTTAATGATAAAATGTTCAGAACAGATGCAATTGCTGTACACTAGACACAGTAATACTTCTGACCCTTATATAAGGGCACAGAATGACACTTTCTGTCTAAGTCTTTAATGAGGTAACCACAGCTCTCTGAAATCCATCTGGGATTACCTTGGAGGGGCCAGGCCACCCTTAACACTGTCTGGGCCACCTCATTTAGTCAGTTTAGTGTAGAGGAGCTCCTCGGCACACAGCCCACCCCCCCACCCCCCGCCTCATAACCCTTTCACATAAATAATACCTCTCTTCCCCCAGTGGGGCACCAAGGTGCTGTCTGCTCAGGACGGATCAGGGCCAGCTGCGTGCCACGAGCGTTTGTGTTAGCGATCCCATGTCCAATACCCATCCAATGCTATACATACATATGGAAGCTTTACATTTAAAATATGCCCACGAGGCTGAAGAGTAGAGGAATAATATACAGTCTAGTGTGTATTGGTCTGTGTATGTTTCTGTCTGTGTGTGTTGAAGTGTGTGTGTGTGTGTATGTGTGTGTATGTGTGTGTGTGTGTGTGTGTGTGTGTCTCAAAGAGAGAGTCAGTAGGTTAGTGTGAGTCAGCAAGCTTGAGTATCTGTAAATGTTTGACAGGGGAGCCGCAATGGCGTCTTATTGCGCGCGACCTCCTGGCCTCCTCTCACGTCGGGAGATGCCCTCTGACACGGCTGCAGCACTAGGAAGCCATTAGAGGAGCCCCCACCTGGAACTATTAGACCCAGGCCCCTGGCTCAGCAACACTCACAAAGAATACAGCCATTATTCTTTGGTGAGACAGTGTGTGTGTGTGTGTGTGTGTGTGTGTGAGGGAGAGAGAGAGAGAAAAGAAAGAGAAATGGTAGTCAGCAAGACTGTGTGTGACTGTCCGTTGTGACATACAGGACACACGGCCATGCACACCATTCCCCCACACAGCTTCCTTGTAATGAAGCTTTGTCCCATTCTAGTTCATTTGTCTCCTCCCCTGCTTGTCCTTTTCAGTGCTTCTCTTATAACTCTTCTCGTTCTTTAATTTCTACCTCACGTATGCCTGCCTCATGCCTGACACTTCTGGCACAATTTCTACCTCTCCCTTTCTCTCTCTCTCTCTCTCTCTCTCTGAGCCCCGGCCTGTGCTCACGCTCCCATTCGTCTGCTTTGCCATGCACTACTGGTGAAGCCGCTGCAGGGAGCCGCTCTGCATTCAAATCCCTTCCGCAAATAAATCAATGCTAATGACAAAATTACCGGCCGAGGAGGGCTTGTTTGCTACGCCCGGTGTGAAAGACTTTCACAGATACCGCGCTGGCATTCTAATTCTCCTTTTCTCCCCCAGAGGTGGTGGTTGTGTGTGTGTGAGTGAGTCTGTGTGTGTGTTTGTGTCTGTTTATGGGTGTGCGTGTTGATATGTATGCCCAGCAACAAAATAACAACACAGAAACGATTCCAAGCTAAGAGACAAACAAATCACAGACATCCCAGCACAACACAACCTGGCCAAAAAGTGTGTCTTGAGAACATTAAGGATTTCTTGGGCACTTCTAAGACTCCAGAAACCCAGGCTGTGTGTGTGGAGAGTTAAGCCACAGACCTGAAGTCCACAGCCATGGAGCTAGAGCCCCACATGTTTATAGGGGCAGAGGCTGGGGCCGCGGACAGGAGAACATGGATGTCAAACAGTAATTCAGTGATTATGTCGCAAGCAGGCGCTCGCAACGGGAGAGAAAGAAAAACAGCCCCGGGGGGGAATCGGGGAGGGCGGAGGCGTTGCCGCACAATGCCGACATTGTGCATTTAGCGCGGCACATGGGCTCATCGGAGGTGCGAAAAACTTGCACTCCTGCAGGCGCCGGCCCCGTGCAACTGTTTATCATGGCAAGGTGGCCAGAGACGGAATTTCTGGCCTGGTCAAAGAAGTTCTATTTTTCTTCTTTGTTCAAATGTAATTACGTTTGATGGGTGAGTGGGAAAAAGTAACGATACAGTACAAGCTGTGCAGGATTACAGCAGCAAGGCCAACGAGGAAAGACAGACAGCGAAAAGACGTGTGTAGTGAAAGACATAATACTGTATGTGTTTGAGAGCATAAGCGACAGATGCAACTTAGGCAGCTGCATAATGAAAGAATGCAGAGCATTGTGTTGTACGGTGCAGTGTGTTTTTGGAATTGGCCAAGCCAGAGCAGCTCTTCCCAAATTTGAACTCGAAATCGAAAGGAGACTCAAAAAACACTGTTCTCTACTCCTTGTCTGTCTTAATCCGGCAGCGCTATGGCCACGGCTTTGTTTAGTCGGTTACTGGCAGGGTTGCGGAGTGCTTAGCCTGTTTATATCAAATCCATTTGTGAGCGGGCCGTAATGAGAGAACGTTGGTTTACCACTGGAAGAAAAAGACTGGCAGGGACCGGACGGCTGCCACTGGAAGTATAGGTTTCAGCCGGCATGGCCACTGTCTGGCCGCTCCAGTTACTCAAGCAGGTACTAACTCATCGTTTCAGCGCTGATATTTTTACCGCTTTTTACGGGGAATGCGTGTACAAAAGATTCGGTTACAGTCCGACCATGTAATTTAAACAAATGGGAATGATTTTAAGAGATTGTTTCATGCCAGGCTGTTATATATAACATAAATAACCTATTTAAAAAAAAAAAAAAAACAGAAAATAGCTAATTTAATCAGGTCAAAATGTATCTCCTGTGTTGCATCACTCCACTCCTTTTCTGTCTTTTTTCTCTCTTTTACTCTCTTTTTTGCATTCACTCTTGTCACAAGTGTCTATTCCTCTCTTCTTTAATATCCTCCTCTCCACACCCTGTGCACCACTCATTCCTCCAATTACCCAGCATCCCCTTGTGTTCCCAGGCTTCTGTGATTAGAGACGTGTCATTTCCGGACCGTGGGACTGGGGTGGGAGAGTGGGAGGGGGCTGTAGTCTTTAATTATCCTACGGCCTGAGTGACTGGACCTCCTTAGATGACCACAACTACCCATAGTGTGTGTGTGTGGGGGTGTGTGTGTCACTCTGTTAAGTGTTCATCTCTTCTCAGGTCTGGGCTTGAATGCATGTGTGTGTGTGTGTGTGTATGTATGTGTGTGTTAAGGGGAGGGTATCCCTGTGAAAACCGAACAGGGGTCTTTAAGAAAAGCGAAGGTCACACTCAAACACTGCTAACTCCATTTGAGAGGCCAGGGGAGGTCGCCCCCGAAGGAAAGATACTCCGAAGGAAGTTAACATTAGGTAAACAATAGCATGGGAGAAAGGGGGGAATTATGGGTGGTCACTGCTTTGCTATGCATCAAGGCCTCTCTTGTGGCCAAGAGAAGTGGATTGCTGAGGGTAATGCTGTTACCCTGTGTAAACCCATGGGAGTACGCTGATACATGAGGAGCCTATGGTGGGAAGGGAGACTAAGTGTAGGAACCACAGGGTTGTTCTGTGTGTATGTGTGTGTGTGTGTGTGTGTGTGTGTGTGTGGGTGGGTGACACACCAGCGCATGATTGGTTCCGATGTTGAACAGAGCATCTCCAAGTAATTTATCCGGTCCCCAATCCACTCTAAGACATCTGGATCCCCCAAATAACCCCCACCCCAACTCCCCCCACTCTAACCAACCTCCCCCCCAAAATCCCATCACGTTCCAGTCCAGTGGTGCAGTGGTGAACTACACCCCCTCATCCCCACCCCATAGAATCCCCCAAACTACTACCCCCTGTCCCCTCTCCACTGCACACATTAACTCAACACTAAATGGACCCAGTGTTCCCCCCTATAAGTCTCTGAGGGCTTTTTTTTAAAGGGAGTTGGGAGTGATGGCATGGCTCTGTTCTCAACCCCCCTAACCCTGCCCACCCCCACCAACCCACCTCCACCCCAGGGGTCCCTGTTTTGGTGAATGGTTTCTTTCTGCATGTTCACACTCTGTGACCAGCTGCTTTGTATTCCCCAGAACCTCAGCAGGACCCGCGGCTGAGACAGAGGAGCCTGTTCTCCCTACCTGTCTCCCACTTCTAAGCAGATACCACATTCATTCACACAGCGAGAAGGCATCTTTAGCTTTACTGTGCTGCGGTAGGCTTGTTGCAGCAGCCAATACTCCAGGAGGTGGTGAGACAACCACAGGTGTTACTGATGATGCCGTGATGACATCCAATAAGTATCTGATTTTGCCACACTCACTGAGAGTCCCTTTAGCTGTCATTTGTTACAACTGTGTTTACCATGCTACTTCTTATTACATTGATGAGAATGCTAGTAGCCTGTTTGTTCAAAGACTGAAGGTCTCAAGGATTCATGCTTGCGCTTATTATGGTATGTGGGTTGTTAGGGACGTGGTGGTGGGTGGTTCGGGTCTTACCGTGGACGGTGAGCGTGGCCGACGCCTCTGCCTTGCCCACCATGTTCTCGGCCACGCAGGTGTAGGAGCCTCCGTCTCCCGACGTCAGCCGACGGATCTTCAGCGTGTGGTCCTCCCGGATCTCATACCTGGCACAGGCAGACACACACACACACACACAAACATATAAACAAACACACACACACACACACACACAGCACAAGCACACAGATTACAATCTTCCAGTGCTCTGGGCGTAAAAAAAACATGTGATGACACAGAATGGTGCAAGCTTCAAGCATGACAGAGAGGGAGGAGAGGGAAAGAGGGATGAGGGAAGCACTAGAGAGGAGGATGAGAGGGGAGGATGAGTCAGACCTTCCTTTGGGCAGCTCCCCGTCCTCCTTCCTCCAGCGCACCGTGGGAACGGGGTCTCCGCGTGCCTCGCACCTGAACTCCACACTCTGTTCCACCAGCACCGACATGCTGCTGGGCTTCTGCACAAAGCTGGGGCGCTCTGAGGACACACGCACACACACACACACACACACACACACACACACATTGGAAGAGTTAGTGGGTTGACCATGCACTGTTGTTGCAGTTGTTGTGCAGTTCAGCATTGCCTGATGAAGTCACTTAATTAGCGCTAAATTCACTTTGAGCAGATTCCAGGCAGATGGGCGGTCTGGGAATGCTTTAGATCTATGAGATAACAGCAGTGTGTGTGTGTGTGTGTGTGTGTGTGTGTGTGTGTGTGTGTGTGCATGGTCGAGGACAGGAAGGACAGTGAATGAGTGGAAAGAGCTGCAACACACCTGTGCTGCGGTGACTTGACCAGCCGTGGGGTCAAAGGTTAACCAGGGCCACCAGAGAACAGCTGGCGTGGCCTGTGTGTTTTCTGTTTGTTTGTGACAGTCTGTTTGGGGTTGCTGAGGATGTGCACATTTATTTGTGTGTTTATGTTTCTGCATGCACGTCTGTGTGTGTGTGTGTGTGTGTGTGTGTGTGTGTGTGTGTGAGAGAGAGAGAGAGAGAGAGAGAGAGAGAGAGAGAGAGAGAGAGAG
>JAGFZM010000712.1:162192-176710 GCA_017657215.1 Limnothrissa miodon
GAGCGAAATAGAGCAAGAATGTAAAAGAGGGTAAGACAAAGCAAATCAGCATGCTGTAGGGATGCAGACATGCGGTTGCATTGCCACAGAGGGGCACATCTTTTCCTGATCAGTGAGCATCTCCCTGGCCAATGGCTTCCACATGGCCCCCGAAACTCTTCCAGATGCCCCCTTTGGAGGATGAAACGGCTGCCCTATCGCAAAATGGATCAGTTCCACACAGGCCCTCGGTAGAGCACACACTCCCAGAGAGGAGAACACACTCCGAGAGAGGAGAACACACTCCGATGCAAAACACTGACACGGAACAGAAAGTGCAGCATCGGGGAATCTTCTAGAATGTTTTCAGGTGTGAGTTACTGAACGTTTATGTGTGAAAAAAAAATGTAGTAAAAGGAGAAATTGGGTGTGAGTCAATATAAATTCAGTTCAGAGTGCTGTGAAAACAAATTGAGTGTTGTCATAGGAACAGGAATAAGGACCAAAAAGGCTGAATAGCAGGCCGACAGTCAACGTAAGCTGAAGCAACTTTCACACCAAACTTCTCCTTTAAAGTGCATGATAGTGGGTAGGAGCATCAATGGTTGATTTTGCATAATTTTGAAAGAATTGAACTCAAAGTGAGACACACTAGCGGAGATCCGAGTTCAACCAGGTGCTGGGTGGGGTTACTGCTCCATCCAAAAAAAAAAAAAAAAAAACAGAAAAGGAGGGAAAGAGAAAAAAGGAGATATTGCATGAAAGTAGCCTAACTAAAAAGCGGGAATAGGAAATGGGGTGTTGTGTGTGTGTGTGTGTGTGTGTGTGTGTGTGTGTGTGTGTGGAGGGAAGCTCACACACTTAAGTTTTTCCGTCTTTGCTTTATGGGCTGCTGCGCTACTGTTAACATCAGAGAAACATCTTGTTCTATGATTTACAGCCTGCCTTGCTCGCTCTCCTTCTCTCCCCAAAGACATCAGGCACAGTGCCCCAGGAGAGCAGCAAGCATGAGAGAGACTGAGAGAGACAGTGAGGGGGGACAGAGCCAATACACTAACATGCAGCAGATTCCAAAATATCAGCCAGATTTTTGCAGACGTGTGTGTGTGTGTCTTTGCTAGGCTGCTGCTCCTGTGCTGGGCTGCTAGAGCCACTAGGTGAAGGAGAGTTCTAGGTTGTGCTGGAAGTCAGCTGAGCGAGTTAAGGGCTGATGTTTAGTGTTCACAGGAGGGCTGGTGTGGTGTTTTCTGTCTCTGTCTTCTGGAATATTATTTAGTATTCCAATTGAGTATGTATTACTCTGTGTGTGTGTGTGTGTTTGTGTTTTGGACTCTGGCTTGTCCTGACTAACTGGATTAGCTGAAAACTGCCAGTGTCTCTCTTTCAGGGCTGTTTTAAAGCTGGTGTGTTTGTTTATGTTTATGCCGAGTGAGCGGTTGCATGTCGGCAGCCGCCTCAGCGCATCAGCATGCAGTCACTCCAACACAGAAAACCTCGCCACAAAACTTGTTTGTCTCCAAATGAACTCCTGCCAAACCTCTTGGAAAAAAATCTAATTTGTTCACTTTTATCTTTTGAGACTATTCAGACACTTCTGAGCTGAAAAAGAGGGGGTTGAAAAAGAGGCATGTTAAGCATGAGGTAATCAGTGTCAGGGGGCACACATGTAAAGCACTGTTTCCAGGACTCATTCTAGAATTTTCTACAGCTTGGACAAAGAGGCTCAGAGGCTTGTCTGATTTTTTTTTTGCCCTTCTTCTGACAACTCGTGTGACAAGGTGTGTCCCAGGACAAACAGCGAAAATACACACACACACACACATACACACACACACACACACACACACACACAAACTGAGGTGGAAAGAAAAAAAAAGGCAGGTAAAAGGGGAATACAGGAATACCATTCTGAGACATCTGAGGACATGCAGTCAGCTGAAAGCCTTTGTGTACTCTCAAATAATCCTATCTGGACTAGAGAGAGGGAGTGAGAGAGTGAAAGAAAGAGAAAGAAAGAAAGGGAGAGAGGAAAAATGAGAGAGAAGGGGTGAGAGGGGTGAATCGGAGTTTATATTAAGAAAAGGCTGGCAGGGTTGCCCGGTTTTTCTTTCCTGAGATTTTTGTTTTAAAAACTTTATTTATTAGTTTTTAAGGAAGAGTGAACTGGGAATGAGTCAATAGTACTGTATATGTGCATTGCCCAGGCCAAAGCAATGCTAGTTAATGAGCCCCGTCAGCAGACCAAACTGGGGAGAGGGGGAGAGAGAGAGAGAGAGAGAGAGAGAGAGAGAGAGAGAGAGAGAGAGAGAGAGAGAGAAAGAGAGAGAGAGCAGACAGAAACTGGGCAAGGGCAAGAATGGTGCGAAACAGACATGGAGAAAAGAGGGGGAAAGAGGGAAAGAGGGAGAGAGGCAGAGAGTGCAGAAAGCACGGACAGGAAATCCAAATAAACAGACAAAAGAAAAGGGGGAACATGTGGAACCGCACAAACGCTGGCCCCTCTTCAGAACCAATGCCTTCGACTTGAAGACAGGAGTGAGCAAAAACACTCTGCAGGCAAGGGTCGTGTGTGTATGTGTGTGTGTGCGCGTCTGTGTGTGTGAGAGGAGTGGGATTTCTCAGGGAAAACTAAAACACCTCACGACAGTTGACAAGGAACAAATTGAGAAAGGTCGGTGCCCATTGGCATGTGGCAGCTTTTCCCTCCTAACCCAGAGCTGAGGGGAACGAGGACACAGTTCATTGTTCACCACCCGCTGGCAGGCTGCAGGGTGTTTGACTGAGTGTGTGTGCATGTGTGTGTACATGTGTGTGTGTGTGTGTGTGTGTGTGTGTACAGTATGTGTGCGTGTGTCCACAAAGGCAAGGCCCAGAAGCCTTGTGCTTGTCTTTCTCGGGTCCGGCTGTGTACACACACACCCGTGTGTGAACGGCTGCCAGGCTGTGTGGTCAGTGGGAGAGGCTATTAGCACCTGTGCTCCCTGCCAGCTCCCCCTGGTCTCTCTGAGCATGCACACACACACACACACACACACACACACACACACACGGGCAAACACACCCCGCTCTGCATACAGTACACTGCACAGCAAGTCCATGCTAAGTGCTGCCCTCTGTTAACAAGAGCCGAGCATGCTTGCCTGCATGCCATTATGTAGTTGTACCAAACCCTGGCTGTTCCCGTAATCCAATCAGAGAAAGAGCAGAGATAAAGGCATTCCTTGGGTCAGGTATGTGGACCCACTCGTGCTCTCTTGCTCGTCTCTTTCTCTCTCTCCCTCTCTAGATGAATCTTTTGAACAGTATGTGGAGGAAGCGACAGATAAACTGGCCCGCTGTTTGCCTCCACGACGACTGATAAGCACAGTAGGGGCTTTTTAGCAACAGATCAAACACACAGACACACACAGGCACACACATAGTGGGCTTTCACGGTTTTATTTACCCCTGGGACAAGCAAAACAAAACAAAACAAAAACATGTGCCTGATAACATGGAGCAGGACCAAAAGAAGCAACATTGTATATGCCAGAGAGTGCTAGTGATCACAAGGGAAGCGATGCGACCCAACATGACCTCCACAACTCTTTGGAAAACAGAGCTGGAGAAGGAGGAGTAGGTGGTGGAGGCGTAGGGAAAAAAAAACATGCAGCATGCAGGCTGGAGCTGCCCTGCTGTGGTTCATGGGGGCTCAGGATTAAGGCTGGGCTGGCAGCCACATCACCAGACCATCCAGTCGAGTGGCAGCTATTCACCTGGTCTTCAACAGCCCTCCGTGCCAATGACTGGGCTTCAGAGGTGCCTGACTAAAAAATCACAAGAAGCTTTACAGGCAAATAACACACTGTCTGTCGCTCTATAATTATCTGTGTTGCTGTGATGACTTGATGCTGTCCTACTTTTCTAAAGAAAACCACTCAGGGTTGGTACTCTTTGCAAAAGCTCTGCTGCGGGGGGAGATAGCATCTCGATGAGTGCTCTCTCTCTTTTCTCTTCCCCCTTCTCTCTCTCTCTCTCTCTCTCTCTCTCTCTCTGCAGACCTGTGTGGGTTCCTGTAGAGGTCTGGGAGAAGTAGCACACCTGCATGGCAGACAATGGAACAATGGGAGCTAGCCAGCTCTGGTTAGCCTTTGATGTGCCACAGGATAGACCACGATGGGTCTCTTGTGGTGTGTGTTTGTGCATTTGCGTGTGTGTGTGTGTGTGTTTGTGTGTGTGTGTATGTGTGTGTGCATGGGCATATGTCCATGTGCATGTGTGTGTGTATGTGTCTCTCAAGAAAAAAGGTCTATGAGGAGTTCTGAAGCATTTACAAGAGGGTGGCGAACCACAAAGTCAACATCGGGACACTGTGTTTAAAAGGGGGAGCCACAAGTCCCAGGCCAAATCAAGGCTTAGGGGATTTAGTTCTGGTGCAACCGGAGGTCGCAAGAGGTCTCACATGACACATCCGACGCGGCCCCCGGCTACATAATGCCTTTAATTGGAAAAGAGCAGCGGTTTGGGCTCAGATCTCACAATGGAGAGCAGGAAAATAAACGGGGTGTTGCGGAGCGCAGAGCGGACCTTGTTTGTCTTGGCCGGCTGGGGAGGAGGCGCTCCAAGGCAGCTCTCCTCTTCTTCAGCCTGCGTCGTCCCGGGATGATGATCTCACTTACCCCCCCACCACCCCTCCATCTTTCCCTCTCTCCCTCCATACTCCATGTTTGTCTTGGACAAGGAGCAGGGCTCGACTCGCCAAAGCACCCAGGGGGGAGCGCTGATGGAGGGTGGGAAGTGGAGGGGACGGTGATGGTGGTGTTGGGTGGGAGGGTTATGGCGCACCTTGGCAACAGGAAGAGCATATCAGCGTTACTCTGCTGCTTGTTTTTGTAACTGCTGTGCCGCTCCGCTCCTAGGGTCTAGCTCCTCTAAACGCCAACGGCCCGTGAAATGTGGCCCAATAAAAAAAAATGACTCTGACTCTGGATTAAGCAGCAACAGCCTGGGCATTATTCTACGCTCGGCTGCTGCCACAGCCGCTCCTATGCGGAGGGATTTTTCACAAAGCACACGTCGGGCTTATGGCCACCCACAAACTGTACCAAGCCGTAGGCCGCTCCGGTTTCCAGTGGGAACGGGCCTCAGGGGCCTCTCTGCCGGATGGAGCTGAATTGTGGCTTCTGCTGGCCTATACATTAAGGCTTGCCTCCTGGATGCAAGCAGGGCCACTAACCACCAAGCACTAAGGAGACAGTTTGCCCTCCAGCTCACCTTCCAGTGCCTTGTGTGTGTGTGTGTGTGTGTGTGTGTGTGTGTGTGTGTGCGTGTTTGTGTGTGTATATGTGTGTGTGCGTGTGAATGTGTGTTTGTGTGTGTATGTGTGCGTAAAGATGGTGTGATAGGAGGGATTAAGGCATTCTAGGAGGAATGACCCTGACATTCTAGCCGCACGCCATTGATTACTCCCCAGGCACGTCTCTTTCATCAAGCCACCTCCAAAGGTCTTATTCTGGGAACTCTTCCGTGACCTCATACCTTCCATCCTTTTGTCTGCTCGTCCTTCAGCACCTTTTTTGGGGATAAATAGCACAGTGCATCATCCTTTGCCTGGGCCCAGCCAGGCGCTCCAAAGCCAGCTCAGTCTACTGCAACATGTGAGTGAGTGAGGGGAAGCAATGCGCCGCAAGGAGGCTTCACCTCACCCCATCTGTCCTGTTAACAGATGAGGCTCCTTTACTTCTATTTCTCCCTCTCTCTCTCTTGCTCCCTCTACCTCTTTTCCTCCCTCTCTCTTTCTCTCTATCCCTCTCTTTCTCTCTCTCTCTCTTGTGGTCTGCTCATCTGTCATCAACATACCTGCTTCTCAATGCCTCCTGATTCTGTCGATTCCCACAGCCTTGCACAGGCTGCATTTTAAGAAACCTCCATTGTCCTTCACCCAAATACGCACCGTGCGGCGCTTATTCTGCACATGTGTCGGGGGGGCGTAAAACCTCATCTGTACATCAACACGTTCAGCGTGAGGCTGGGAACTCTGGCAGGGCTGAGGGCTGTGCACCTGGAGCGGTGCAGAAGGGCTGCCAGGATCAGCAAGCCACGTTTGTGACCTGCACGACCTCCCGACCTTTTGTCACTTTGCGGCAAAGCTGCAACAGATTGTCATAAATCCATACAGAGGTGAGTGTGAGATAGAGAGGGAAGAAAGAAAGAGAGAGAGAGAGAAAGAGAGAGAGAAGGTAGTAAAAAAAAATAAGAGAGTGAGAAAGATGCGTGTGAGAGACTGACCCATGTGGAAGGAATGGAACTAAAGAGAATATCTGGATAAAATCTGTGAAAAGTTCATTTCCTGACCTGAAATATATATATTTTTTTTATCTTCTGCAATAACTACAGTAATATGACTGAAATGAAATAACAGGAGAGAGCAGAGATGAAAATTTCACAAACATGCTGAAGAAACAAACAAACAAACACACACACACACACACACACAGAATTATCCATTCTATATCAAATCTTCATCCAATGTACTTTTGGTCCTGGCCATAAGCTGTTCCTTGCTTCTAAAGGCCACAGGCTTAGAACAGCACCAGTGCCAGTGGCAATGCACTTAACCCAATTTGCTTTGGTAAATCAACAACATCTGCCAAGACCTGTTTGTCCTGTTTCTCTCTCTGTCTCTCTCTCACTCTCTCTCCCTTTCACTCTCTCAGATGACATAACTCCAGTCCAGTCTTGCAGCCTGATAAATGGACCAGGGGGCCAAACGTCTGTGTCAGCATCACACAGAAGCAATGGCAGGTCTGCCAGTGAAAATGAGCACTGGGATGTCCACACAATGGCCCATTTGTTACACTCTGGATGGGCTTGTCTGGACCTCTTTCTCTTCCACTACTGGGCTTATTTGTGGTGAAGGAAAAAAAAAGAGTATTCCCCATCTCATTTTGTCCTTTACACAGCTATTATTTTACCAAAAGCCCTGCACTGAATGTGAATGTTCTATTTCTTTTCAATTTCCGCTTCAGAATTTTTTATTTTTTGCCTTAGCACTCTATCTTCCCCCCTTGCTTTCCAACCATTTTATCCTGCTAAGCAAATTATCCTCCATCTTGCTCACGGCCCCGGCGACTGCCTGTCATCCGCGGGCCCCAGGAGCAAGAGTGAAGTGGTGTCTGAAAACACGGACCTGACAAGAATAACAGGAAGGGCTTCGTAAAACGCTCAAAGTTGGGGGATGATCCAAGAGCAGACAATGAATTACTGCCTGTTTGACCAGCCTCTATTAGCCCTTACTGTATGTGTGTTCTGCCATTTACCATCATGGGCAGCACTGCCAATCATTTGACCATTCACTCATCCAGGAAAAGGCAACGACTGCCAAATCTCCTGTTCATAAATTGCCCTTCAGCCTTTCATGTATTTTACAGTCCATACAGCAGGCCATACTAAACGAGCTGCTATTTCTAGATTTATTTTTACCGGTCGTGGTACAGTCACTGTTGTAGGTCAGAACTTTGCCTGCTGTCAACAGTATGTTACAAAAACATGGCTGTATGAAACCGAACCACATGTGTTCCTTCCTATTTGTGGCAGCCATTATATCAAAAAGCCAGTGGCTCACTGCTTGACTTCCCCCTCCTCCCTGATGCAATCGGCACCGACATACACAGAGAAAAGAATGACTCTAATTGGCTTGAAATTAAGCTAATTGGCCCTTATTTGCTAACTTCCTGTCTTGAAGCGCCAAAGAGATGGTGGGAACTCTCTCCTCTCTTTCTCTCTCTCTCTCTCTTTCTCTGTCTGTCTCAGAGGTACTCAGCAGACGGAACTGCTGTGACGCCTACCACTAATCAATCTAGGTAGCTAGAACCCTAGAATCTCTTTTTCGGTTCTAAAAATGGTTGTGGGCCGACGATCGGAAAATTCACAGTTTTGAGGATCTTGCTCACTACAAGTTGAATCCCATGGCACTTCCTTGACCTCATTCACCCCCGGACTTCCATTCATACGTGTCTGCCAAGGGACACACTGAGCCTTTGTGAAACGCATGGGAAGCACTGTTTTCAGAACAGGCTGGATACTGAGAATGACAATTTGCTTTCTACTGCTGTGTTAGAATGATGTCATTTTCTTTCTGTCCAAGTAATTATTTATTTAGTGTGTGTGCTGGTATGTGTGTTTGTGTGTGTGTGTGTGTGTGTGTGGCTAGATAGTTTTTCTGTGTGTATTTGCCAAGTGTTTAAGTGTTTGTTTATCTACTGGGTATTCCCATATTGGAGAAGGATACTGTAATGAAGTGGAAGATTTCATTAAAACCATAATGAAAAACATGTCATACTGAGCCTTTGATCAGCAAATGCAATCAAGTCAAGATGCTCGCAGCAATGTGAGACAGTGAGAAAGAGAGGATGACAAAAAAAAGGCAACACTTGATCATGACAGCAAATGACAGTGAAACTGAGCAATCTAAAGAGGAAAACACAACATAAATCAAAATCGGTGAAACTTGACCTGAATGTGCGCATCTTTGGTATGATGCTGGCACTAATAGCTTGGGTAGGTAATTCACTGTGCATGTTTGTGTGTGTGTGTGAGAGAGAATGAGTGTGTGTGTGTCACACACAAACAAACATGCATGTACACACTTTGAAAGGGATCGCTTTGCACTCCAGGAGACAACCTCAGCAGCCTGTTCAGCACTTTAATTGATGTAGCGATAGCGTTTGTTTTTGTGTCGGCTCTCAATCACCGGTGTCGGATGAGCCTTAGTGCAAGGGGACTGGGTTACCGACCGCGGGCATTCCAGGCGTCCCAGGCCCCCGCTGAAGCAGCTGAAGCAGCCCAAGCAGAGCCCGGCGCAGACACTGGATCCTCCCCAGCTTTTTGATTCCCGGGAATGAGACAGATGCTCCAGTCATTGTTCCCAGGCTCGGATGTCGAGGAAAGCAACCCGACACCGATGGCTGCGGGTGTAACTAGCAGGCCTCTGCGTCTCTCCCGTGTCACCCGATCCCGCCCTTCTCTTCTGTGGAATGTGCTCCCTGTTCCCTCTCTCTCTCTTCCTTTCTCTCTCTCTCACTTCTTTTCTCATCCACCTCTTGCTCTCTTTATTTGTTCTCCTCCTCCTGCCCCAGGGCCTGTCTGCATAAAGTCTAAGCCTGAGCATCCCATCTCCCTCGCTTCTGGACGCCAAAAGGGGAGAAGGCAGTTGAAACTCGAGCCGCGCGCGGTCCAGCATCCCGTCTCTATCCGACCTGAGACCGTCTGGCCGGCATCTGTAGGACGTTCCCAGAGAGGAGTTGACAACGTCCCTGAGAGGTCACAGCTTTATGGGGTTGTGTGTTTTGAGGTATATTTGGATGGGAATATTTCATATATTATTTGGGCTATGTTTCAAATGCCTGAGAAAGAATGTCTAGGGTCCAGACGCTCGGTTCCAAAAACAATATAGCTCTTATGAAAAAAAAGCAGGTGTTCTGTATTCTGCTTGTACTATCCTCTACTGGCAGTGGCTGAATGGGACACTCGTTTTTCATTCTGCCCTGTGTATGAAGCCACTGGTGACAACCATCTCAAACCACTACAAAAATCAGATGAAACATTCAAATTATGCACATCTTTTCAAACCACATTCACTACTGTGTGTGTTTGTGTGAATGCCTTCTGCAGTGTGTGCATAAACATGTATGTGTGTGTGTGTGTGTGTGTGTGTGTGTTTGTGTGTGTGTCATAAGAGAGAGCAGGACTGATGAGATGAGAAAAGACGTCTGCTGTATAACATCAGTCACACTCCCCGAGCATTACCATAATCCCCCACGTGACGAGTAATTTGTCTAGCATAAATTTTCTCCTCGCTTCATTATGGAGTGGGCCGCTATTAAAAACAACAGCATTACCATTTCAATGAGGCCCGGCCATACAAGGCAGAAGTTAGCGGCGCTTCACTGAGTAATTGGCGCCATTAGCTCCAAGAAAAATGACACATGTGGCCAAAGCTATGCGCGCAATTCATCTCGAGGGCCATTAATTGGATTAGGTCGTGACACAGGCCTCGATTTTTGGAAGCTGTTGGCAAACAAACACTGCATACAAGTCCCGGAAACTGGGGGTGTTTTTGCAGAGGGGACTAGGTGCCTTTTGCTTGTTGTTGGTTGATTTGGGGGTGGTTGACTTTTTCTGAGTGATGGCAAGGCCTGAGAGATGTGTCACAGCGAGACTCACTCCTCTCAAATATTTTTCCTCTCGAAATGGACTTGTTGACCCTCCACTGCTGACCCACTGATGGCTAGTCCATATTTAAGAGCTAGCAAGACACGATTTGGCCCGATTAAAGAATATCTCAATTAAAAGTATTGAGGCCAGGAGTCCTTAACGGTCTAAGATGTGACATTTGTGAATGTAAAACCTCACTGATGACAGCATTAACTAAAATCTTGCTCGCGCTGGTTTAAGAGATGAGGTCATAACCTGTCTGTGCTGATGTCAGTAACCTATACACTTTATATAATTCAATTCATTAACAACGACGGCACGGGGACTTTGATTGACATGGACCAGCCCACTAAGACTCCAGGGGCTAATGGTGGAGGCATTACAAGGAAGGGTTGGAGCCAAGCTTTCAGTCAGAAGGAGAGAAAGACAAGACAGGGAGAGAGAGAGAGAGAGAGAGAGAGAGGGGGGGGGGAGGGGGGAGCATAAAAGATTTTTAGGGTGGGGGATACTACAGGCATCAGGGGCTGGGCGTTTAACCCATTTGGGTGGAGCTGGGCTCATTAGACGGATGGAGTGTGGGCCTTATTAAATGCAACTAGCTGGCTAGCATCTCGCCCTGGCAGGCCGCACGTCTGACAAATGTTAACAAGGCGGTGGGCGGAGGGGCGAGTGAGCAGCCTCCGTGATAAATCTGACCATCCAAACAGCGACCAAAGGCAGCTCAATTCACGCCTGCGTTCCTCTTGATGAATTGAAAAGGTTAAAGGAGTCCTTGAAGTGAAGGGGTTACAACTAAGTGTGTGTGTGTGTGTGTGTGTGCCTTTAAAAATAAATGAAGGCCATAAACCTTTGTGCCGTCACTGGATAAAGGGACAATTACATCTCTCTATTCTTCAAAGTAGAGGAAACACATGTAATTAATTGTCTATACACCTGGTCTGAGGATGGACTCTCTCTCTCTCTCTCTCTCTCTTTCTCTCTCTCTCCTCCTCCTCCACACTTTTATAGGCTTCTTCTTATGTCACACACTCCATATCTAATTCTTTATAATAGGTGTGGTATTTCCACGAGGACACAAAAACACTGGCAAAGATGCAGCGTTGGAGAACTCAAATAATCCCGTGTGCACTTGTGTGGCTGACTGTCTCTGTGCTTTCTGTGTTGTGTTTTTCTTTCACATCTGAGCAGAAACCCTTCCTCCTTGCTAACGGTCCCTACCCCCTCCTCGTTCCACAGAAAATATGATTAACATCCCTCAGTTTTTCATTCTCTTCTTTCCCCCTTTTCTTTATTATTCTATTCTACCCTTTCTGCCTCCCGTTATTATACCTCTCTTTTGATTGACCTCATCCATTAGGCACTCAAGGTCACTGAGGCACAAGGACGTCTCCATTCAGAGGAGCCCGGCAAAAAAAAATTGGCCCCCTTTCTCCAACGCGCCCCGGCTCAGACACAATGCTCCCCCATGCATTGTAAACACACACACACACACACACACAAACACACACACACACACACACACACACGCACGCTTCACTCATGGAAGACATCTCCACACTCCTGTGCTCATTCTACATCTTGAGGTATTATACTGTGCTCTACTTCCAGTCTCTTCTGTAGGCAGAATGAGTGGAAATCACTCTCTATAAATGACCTCCATCTGCCTAGCCAATAAACGAGGACCAGCTTATGCCACGAGTAGATTTACCTTCACGGAGGCTGTGATGTAAAATAGGAACTGTTTGTCAAATGCAAGGAATGATGGGATAACTTTGGAGGCTTTCATTGGCGGTTGGAGCCAGAAGAGAATCACAGAGGCACGGGGCTGATGTCATCTTGTCGGGATGTCTAAAAACGGCGGTGCATTCCATTGTGCCTGTAAAGAGAGACTGCCTCAGAGCGAAAGAATCCCAACATGTTGGCCATGATCAAAGCAGGGCGAGATGGGCAAGACATGTTAGCACTTTAAAGGCCCCTATGACCCTCTATCTCACAACACTGGGGAAGGTTTTTCACGTTAAGTGTATCTCAGCAGTCGCATACCAGTTAACGATACAAAACTGCAGAGGTACAGAACTACAGGACTGCAAAAAAAAAAAATCGTATTCTTTTTTAAATCATTATTAAATAATAAAATCTAAAATGTATATCAGGATGGACATATTCTAAAAACATTCCAAAAGAAAGACATCCAGATTAGTCATGTTCTCATGGTAAATGACTCACACACTTGAATATGACTCACAAGTTTATCGTCGCTGAAAACAGCCAGCTGGCTCATTTCCGAGTCACAGGAGTGTGGTGGTGGAGGTAAAGCTGTGGAGCGGAGCGGAGTGGAGCATAGAGGTGTGCCCTTGGTAGTTATGTTGGTTCCCCAGCTCTAGTCCCTCAGCACTGCCCGCTATCATTAGTGTGCCTCCAGGAAACAAGAGCGTAGGTGGCCGTCGCCTTCCTCTGTGGCTCTCGGAAAATAAAAAAGCTTATTTGTGTTGCGCTATTGACCTCCGTGTTTCATGTCACAGCAATCTCAAGGGCCTCTATGGTCTGTTCTCCCTCTCTCTTTCTCTACTCCCCAACCTCTCCTTCCCTCCTTCCCCCCTCCGCAGAGTCACAAGTCAATCTCTCCTCCTGTTGGTAGCTAGATCACACCAGCCTACCCTGATAATGTTTCCCTTCCACTTTTCCCCTGGGGTGCTCCTTCAAGGGAGTGGGATGACAGCACTGGAGCAAATTGCCCACAGATGGTCTATATCATTGGACAGTTTTGAACTCCAAAGAGACAGAGAGAGTGTGTGTGTGTGTGTATGAGAGAGAGAGAGAGAGAGAGAGAGAGAGAGAGAGAGAGAGAGAATATAGTCTGGTTGTGTTTTTTTTTTATCTCCTAGCGTTGTTCTTGGCCTGTTCTCAAGCTCCTCTAGAGACAGACTGCAGAGATGCTGGGCCCGGCCTCAGAACAGTTATCTCAAGTAAGTGGAGCTAATTGCCACACTTCAGTTTCAGCGCCTACCGAGTTACTGTGTTCAGACACGTGACAACGAAAACATACGGTGGGAAATGTACACTGCCATTTGAATAGGTAGTGATTGGGAACAAACTGTGGTCCGACCACCACACAAGATGAGGGGAAGAAAGAGAGAGACAGAGAAAGAGGGACAAGACGCAAAGAAATGGCAGGTGGATCAGCTTCATGGTGTGTGGTTTCATGATCAGACAGCCCAGCCCCTGCATGTGTGTGTGTGTGTGTGTGTGTGTGTGTGTAGACATGGGGCCCCGATGGTATGTATATAGGGAGGGAGCGTTGCGGTCCCTGCCTCATCTCGCCTCACCTTGCACCCGCGCCGCCGTCTTGTTTTGCATTCTTGACAATTAGGGGCGCCCAAGCATGCAGGGAGGAGACTTAATAGAGGTGTTTTACACAGTCGGCCCTGACACCATCAGTCAGTCTCAAACCAGTGGGCCTTCCACAAAGGTCAACCCACACACACACACACACACATACACGCCCACACACACGCATGTAGACAGAGAGACAATATCTCTTTAGCACTCAGGAGATGTAAGATTCGTTGGGTGCGTCCTCAGTTCAACCAGCCAGCCCCTCTCACCTCCTCTCCTTGAACTCAGACAGCCAGAGCCCTCTTTTATGTTGTGGTTTTGCCTCCCGCCACCCAACCCCCAATCCCCACCCCAACCCCCAACCCCATCCTCCTTCTCCCAGGCGGTTGGCTTCAGCAGTCCTGCAGGTGACGGATTGTGCCTTCCCGCTCTCCTCCGCGGCAGAGACGAATGTGCTCTATGCATTATTAAGGGGGGGTCGAAGGAGGGAGAGCGTGATCTCAGGAATATTTTGATACTAAACCACCCGTATGAATAATTCCACTAGCCAGACCCAAGCTCCCTCTCCCCCGCCTCAACACATACACACACACACACACACACACACACACACACATCTCCTCAGGCCCACACCCCTCAAAATTGATTGCCCGCACCAGACCCGGATTAAGGGTGGCGTCACACAGCAATTGCGCCTTCGAGTCGCTACACCTGCTCGCTCGCTCGATGCAAAAGGACGTTTAAGGCGCATGTGAGCAGACAACCGTCTCACCAGAAACAGAGAAAATCGCGGATCACAACTGACGGCACTAAATTTGGTGGTGGCTCACTACTTGCGTATTCTCTTTGATTCGGGAGGAGAGAGGGAGCCTCCCGCTGAGTGGAAACCACGCTGAGCTGTGAGGGGAGTAGATTCTACCCTCAAGGGCCAGAATGATCGCTTGCAGGGAGTTTGGCCTGCACCCCCATTTATAGGAACAGAGAGAGACGCAGAGAGAGACACAGAGAG
>JAGFZM010000712.1:176810-186929 GCA_017657215.1 Limnothrissa miodon
GAGAGAGAGAGAGAGAGAGAAAGAAAGAGAGATGAATCCACAGCATGATTCTTTCCGAATTAAGAGTGAAGTGGGGAGTGGCAGAGCAGCTCATATTCCAAACTATAAACTCTATGCTGAATACTTATAATTCAGTAACAATTCATTCTAATCTATTCATTTCTTCTTTGAACTGTCCCATGAACACTTCACTGAGTAAATGCTCCATGAATGACAAAATACATTTCTTTCTGTTCTTTATAAAAGATAGGGATTAGGAATTGTAGCAATTCAGACATGCCTGGATTGCATGGGATTATCTTCAATTCTTGAGTTAGGGATTATCACACAAAGAGCAATGGGTGGCAGCCTCTCTCAGGCCCTTGGTAATCCTGCCAACATTTATGTGGTTTTAGGTGCAATTTACAAGGTTTACAGTAATTATCACTTTGAATACGGCAGTGAGTCGTCACCGGAGAACTGGCAGAGGCAACAGAAGTGACATGGTAAGCTTTCTTTTGACACCGATAAAAAAAAAAACATTTAAGTGTGTTATTGCACAGTGATCACAGCAGAGGGCTTGAGTTGTCATACAAACATCCCACCACACCTACCAAGTGAGAATCTCTCATGAAAATGTGTATGCCAAGAAACCAGTAATGTGAGCTTTGATGCAAGTGTGGATTTCATGCCCGAGCTAATTGCTAGTTTCGGGCCTGAATCAATACGCTAATTTTGTGCATGAATCAATTTGAAAGTAATGAATGATTCAATGAGGAATGTGCCTCTGGTAAATGTTATTAAATTTCAATAAACTAACCATGGGGGAACAAAACACCATCTTGACAGTCCTGTCAAGTTTTGAAAAACCTTCTACCTTGAAACGTACTAAACAAGTGCTTCTGGCCTCTACAAGCAGAAATTCATGACTCAAAGACCTGGCATCTGCCATAATTCCCCTTTTTAAACCTAGATGGAAACCACACACATTTATCAAGTCAGTGTTCTGACACATTGGAGAAAACAGGACTGGAACACTTCTGAGGAACATCCCCAGCAATTTGACAGATCACCGCTGGGAAGAATGTGTCTTTTCTAAGTGCTAGAAGCCCATAGTTGCGGTAGGACACGTCACCGATACTTCCTTCCCCAACCTCATTCTTTGATTCATAGTTGTTGTTGTTCATATCATTTTGTTCACGTCTCCCTGAACACAGATTGCAGGTTTTCTTCAGGAATGTCAACGCTGTGTGTGTGTGTGTGTGTGTGTGTTTTTTTCGTTACGGTTTTTGGCTTTCACGTCATTGCAAATTGAGGGGTAAGGGCTCCAAAACCACCGTCAATTTCTGAGTCAAAACACACTCCATCCCTCACACACATAATAATAATATTTGCAGGAATGGACATTCTACATTCAAACACACACACACTCACACAAACACACACACACACACTTCTGTGCAAGGTACGGTATGTACCTGTGAACCGAGGTGACAGCCACCTCTGCTTGGCCATAGGCTTAGTGGGAGGTGCTGGAGACCTGTGGACCTAACAGATGACCAAGCCACCCCTTCCCAGCATTCTCATTCCCACCTATTTGTCTCTGGAGTTCTGGAGCACTGTGGCTCTCGGGGAGGCCGGTCAAAGGAAGGGAGTGGCCGGGAGATAGAGCTAGTGAAGTGAAGCACGCATTCAGAGAGGCACCGCTGGCCCTGGCTCTGAGGACACACAAAAAGCCACTCACAGGCAACTAATTAGCCGCCACTCCGCTCGACTCACGCGCACTGCCGTGACCTCTGCCGTGACCTCTGACCACTTCCTGTCCTCTCAAAGGTGGGCGTGTCTGCTGGGCTTGCCCTTTGATCAGGCCGTGACTCGGATATTTGATGTGTGCGCGCATGTGCCACCCCCTTCACTGAGTACGCCCACTTTTAGGCTGTTTCAAATGCATCATAATTTGCAGATAACCACAGGAAGGTCAAAGGGTCATCTACTCTTGAACTGGGATGGGCCTGGATACCTAGGCTGTGGTCAAAGTGGTCAGAGAGAGAGAGAGAGAGAGAGAGAGAGAGAGAGAGAGAGGATAGTGAAAGGGAAGAAAGAAACTAATGCAGAGGCCAGCCAATTTTCATCACGTCAATCTGGGAGAATTAATAGTGTGTGGGAGAGGAACACAGTTGTGATTAGCCCAGTGTCCCCAAGGACTGAAGTCACCACTTAACCGCACAGACGTGTGCACACTTGTGCACACACTGACACACAGAGATACACACACGCACACACACACACACAGGCTTCCGTGAACAAAAGCGGGCTCAACCACATACTTAGAGAGCTGACATATCTTTTACTCTGAGGAGAGCCAGAGTACACCACAGGAAAAAAGAGTACGCCTGTTAACCAACAGAGACAATCTGGGATGGAAAAAAGGGGGAAGTAAGAGTTTGTATGTATGGGTGTGCGCATGTATGTGTGTGTGCATATGCTTTTGAAGGTATGAGCATGTGTGTGTGTGTGTGTGTGTATGTGTGCGCACGTACTTGTGTGTTTGTGGGTATGTGCATGTGTGTGTGTGTGTGTGTGTATGTACTTGAGTGTTTGTGTGTGTGTGCGTGTAGTGCTGGAGGGGAAGATTCCTGTGCTATGCAGCTGCTCCAGCTGTGTGTATCCATTCTTTAGTCACCAGACACATACAGGCAATCTGTGATGCTCTACTTCCCCACAGAACTCCACTCTTTCTCTCTCTCTCTCTCTCTCTTCCTCTCTTTTTCCCTCCCTCCCTTTCTCCCTCTCTCTTTCCACAGCCACCATCCTTTCCTCTTCCCTCAAGTCCTTTCTTCCATGAACTAAGTACTGTGTCTGGGCTGGCTCTCAGAAAAACCGCACGTCTGGTATGCGATCTCTAAAGCTGCACTTGTAGATAGGGTGGTGCGGCGTTGCATGAGCCCATCTCCTCCACCCAACAGCAGTGTGTCTGGTAGCGACCTGGAGGCCTAGAGCCGACAGCACGCGGCACCGGCCGTTTGAGGTCACCGCCGGCCGGGAATCAAGTTACACAACGGAGACAGATGGCTTTCCATTTAAATGGCGTTAGGAGCGGCACGTTTGATATAATTTGCTGATAGGGAAATCGAATGAGGGCATTAATAAAAATTAGGGCTCTGAGAGGACATTATGAACTACAATTACAAATCAATTCAATTGGCTACGAGACAGGGCCGGCCGACAGGTCTGTCAACACTTGAGAGCGAAGGCAAGGGCGCTCATTCATCACCTTGATGATCCATGCTCACTAGCCTGTACTCTACAAAACTATAATGGAAAACAGAGGGGGGGAGAGAGACACACACGCAGAGAGACAGACGAAGAGAGGGGGGGGGAGAGAGAGAAAGAGGGAGAGAGGGGAGGGAGCTGGTATACAGTCATTCTGAGCAATAATGAAATAAAGAGAGATATGAGCGAGACACACAGACGCGTTTGAGTCTAGACAGAGAATAAAAGTGCCATGCTTGGGTTTGTGAGAGAAATGAGGACAAGTTGATGCACACAGACATGAATGTGGCAACAGCTGAGCACAGCAGACATTGTGGTATTTTGGGTGGCTGGAGAGTGTGGCATGTGGAGAAAAGAAAAATCAGCTCTTGAGTGTGAGGGAGAGAGAGATGGCACCCATGTCGCTCTCTCTCTCTCTCTTTTCTTTTCTCCTGTCCTGACTTGAATAAGCCCTCATCCTGTGTTGATACATGCCTAAGCCTGATTGCAATCTTCATCGCAGTAAAATCAATGGACTCCTCTATTTGCTCAATCAATGGCCTGACAGCGGCACGTCAAGTGCATTTGTCAAAGCAAGCTAAAGATGGAGATGTGTGTGTGTGTGTTTGTGTGTGTGTGTGGGGGCAGAGGGGGGTTAGGGTTTGGGTGAAGGTGGATCTAGGGTCAGCCAATCAAGTGACGGGCGCATGTTGTCAGTCCCGCAGCTTTGGTATCGATGCATTCCTGATGGCCGTGCTAGAACTAATCACACGGAGGCCATCATACACAAAACACGTACGCACACTGAAACACACAGGTGTGCAAATCACACACACACACACACACACACACCAGCTGACCCTGCCTTCATCCAATATTCATTGCCTGGATTTTGTGTGCTTCATACGGTTCCTATAAATTGGATGTGGGTCCGTGGAAAACTAAGCAGGATGGCTATCAGTTAGCATTCCGATGAAGGCATCACGGCTGACGGTGGCAATACATTTTTCACTTACTCTCGCCGATCCCCCCTGAGGCCGCAGTGACACCGTATCGACACGGCGACCGGCAACACGTGAAACCGGATCCCTGATCAAGTCGTCTCGCGTGTGGGTCTAATGAGGAGCCTGTGTGACGTATCGATGAAATGTCTCCGGATGTTTAGCACCACTTAGTTACTTTTCACAGCGCAGCAATCTCTTGCCATCGCTGTCTTAAGTGACAGAGACTGCTGACCTCCACTATGTCCTTCAGCAGCTTCACCTAGGCCCTGACAACAACACAGAAAATCCTCCACTTAGCCATTGTTCTCTTCTAAACTGTTGGATCTGTAAGTTTTTGGATGCGAGAGGTGAGAATTCTATACAATAAACCTATTTTTCTGACACGCATTCCACGTTCCGAATCGCATTACCACCACTGAATTGCAACTAGTCAGCCAGGAAGCCCATAAGAATGAATCCTATTGATCACATGGCAAACAAACAACAACGAAACGTGTACGCCTATCAATTCCACATAATGCCGGACATCCATAATGCATGGAGGCAACAGCAGGCTCTACAATCTGCACACAGAGTCCAATCCATTAGGATGATTAGTGGAGATAGGGTCTCAATTCCCCCCATCAACAGAAGGGTGCAGGCGAGCCGGAATAACAAAAGCCAGAGAGGAGAGGGGGGTGGAGAGGGACAGTGGCTGTACTTTAAAAGCACTTTATTATGCCTGTTTTACATCAGAGGATGCAGTGGAAGGATGGCCAGGAGGGGTGGACGAAAGAGAGAGAGAGAGAGAGAGAGAGAGAGAGAGAGTGTATGTGTGTGTGTGTGTGTGTGTGTGGAGTTTGTGCATCAAAAGGAAAAAGCAATTACTGAAGACCCCAAACTGTGCAGCGTGACTAAGTCACCTCCGCTCGGCTCTCCCTCCAGTAATATACACAGGTAATGACAGAGCGCCCGGCCACGAGAAATGAGAGAGCGCAGGGAGATGAACTCATAGAGGATAGAAGAGGGATGCAGATGAGAGACAGAAGGATGACAGAGGAGTCTCTGTGTGGGTGTTTGTGTGTGTGTGTGTATGTGTGTTTGTGTGTGTGTGAGGGTGGGTGAAGGGTTGGTAATCCATTTCCCCTCCTTTTGAACTGACAATCCTATTTGCAGATGTGGCAATGCCATTGATTTTGCCTGACAAAAGGCATATCCAAAGGTTGATTATCAGTTAACAAAGTCTGTATACAACAGCGAGCACTGAATACTGCATCAGTCGGAGCCAGGGTGTCAGAGTCATCGGAGGGTGTGGAGAGCCATCCCTGATGTTTCTTTTTTTAGAGAACATTCATTATGGATGATGTATCTCTTACATCTCAGCTCTTCCTCATTTCCACAAAAGCTCACAGGCTTCAGAAATCTCTGAACCCTCTCCTGCATCAGGGGATACACTTTGAGGGATGGGCCCTGAGGCCGTGTGTGTGTGTGTGTGTGTATGTGTGTGTGTGTGTGTGTGTGTGTGTGTGATGGGGGTGGGTCGATACGGCAGGAATGATTTCAGCCCTATATATTCCATTTGCAGATAGGTTTCAGTGTGACAAAAAAAAAAAAAAAGCTCACTGAACAATTTGGACGCCGTTCAAACTGGGAACGTATATTTGAGCGGACAGGAAATGAAGGCATTAGCAGGGTAAACAGCAGCGCTCAGAAACATCTCCGCTTTCATTGCCAAAGGAAGAAGCTTTAAGGGAAAACATCCGCAGTCAGAACCTGAGGCTTATTACCACGCTTTGCCTTCAAATATCCATGCAGTGAGGTGTGTGTGTGTGTGTGTGTATGTATGCGTGTGTGTGTGTGTGTGCGTGCGTGTGTGTGTGTGTGTGTGTGCACGGGAGGGACATAAGCTTTCCAATGACACCCGGTGCATATGCCAGGGGAGACGGATGACTCCCATTTACATTTATTTACGGCTGGCACCCAGAGTGCTGGGCCAGCACCCGCTGTAGCTCCACCTCATATTCATCTTCATTGACTCTGCTTACGCTGCGCTATTCAAACATCAACCTGCCCTCTGCACGCCAGGTAATAGCACCCACAAACACTGGCTGCACAATCGTGTCAACCACACACACACACACACACACACACACACATACACGATCGCATCCACATCGCCCACATTACACATTCTACAAAATCTATTTCCGATGCCATAATGGTTTGTGACCACAGACGTTCCAGGCAAGCCCAGCTGAAAAGACAGATGAGTGCAGGGACATCTATATAGTTTAATCCAGGACAGGCCCGACCGGGGGTGTGGGGGCAGGAGGGAGGAAGGGTGGAGGGGGTGGCGAGGAGCCCTGCTGAAATCTCCCCGTTCCGGGTGAGGGGTCAGGGAATCTCGTTCCGTTTCAATTACGCCGGCAAGACGGCACTCCCTTGACGGGGAGAATCCTGGGCCATTCCGCGGGAACGGTGAGGGGATCTGACAAATCGACTTCGACTATCTGAGATCTCATCCAGAGGGAGCCAATCTCTCTCGAGTCTGTCAGGCCAGTCCGCGCACATCGTTCTTGACACGGCCTCAACAACCATCTGAAACAGGCTCCAGTCTAAACAGACAAAGAGGCACTACAGTCTCATGAGCTCTCGTCATAACATTTAAATTCTAGTATTTATGAATGAGAAATATTGATACAAACCCAGGATCTCTCTAATCTCTCTGTGAAAGACAAACAAGAGGGCTGACAGTCACTGTAACCCTTGTCCTTCACAGTCCAGACCCCTCTGGCCTGTCAGTGTGATGCACGGCGTGCAGTAAAAGGCTAAATAACAGGTCACACGTGAATGAATCACAGGCCCATTAAAGATCATATACACAGCAGCTAGCCTGCAGTTGGATCCATCACAGGTCAGCGGGGCGACCTAGGTGACCACTGCTGGGGAGTAATACACAATAGCAAGGGTGGCTCTGCAGTGATGTAAAAGGTTAGGCTATACCTCTTCCACCCTGCTGCACAGCTCCACGTCTCTCTCTCCCCTCTCATTACTCTTCCGTTGCTCAGCGTATTTCACTCCTGCAGCTGTAAGCCAGCCCCATCAGACACACACACACACACACGCACGCACACACACACACACGCACACACACACACACACACACACACACAGTGCCTGCTCAGTGCACCCCAACCCAGCGTGCTGCTCTCAGCAGGAAGGAGTTCCACCACAGCGCAGACATAAGTCAACGATAACAGATATCCACCTTTACCTCCCTGAGTGGATAGGCTGGGGCCTGTGACCTGATGAATTACATTTGCCTCTGTGTGTGTGTGTGTGTGTGTGTGTGAGAGAGAGAGAGAGAGAGAGAGAGAGAGAGAGAGAGAGAGAGAGAGAGAGAGAGAGAGAGTCTGACTTGCGTGTGTGTCCAGTTTTAGAGAGAGACCTAAATGCAGAAAGACTAATCCAAACGGGAGTGACTGTAGGGGAAAAAAGAGAGAGAGGGAATATACTTGCGGCCACAAGAGAAAGGGAGTAAGGAGAGAGCGATAGGGAGAATGGATAAGGATGGAGAGATGGGGGGGGCAGAGAGGTCACAGTACAGCAACATCATTGGACTAAAGGTGTAAACCCCTGCCGAGAACTCTTATTAACTGCAGAACTGAATCAGTGGGGCCTCTCCCTCTCTCTCTCTCTTTCCATGTCTTCATCTCTCCATACTCAACCGTAGATGGGAAAGCAAACAGCATGACCCCGATTTAACCCTGGCCTTATCCATCCATCACCCAGCAGGTTATACACACACATGCACACACCCATACGCAAACGCACAATAACACACACACACACACGCACACACCTCAGCCTGTGGCTCATAGCACAGGGCTGTCAGCACAGAGCTCGGTCCTGCTGGAGTTTATTAACAGAGTTACCAGAGCCACCTCTGCTAGAGAGAATGAGAGAGCCAGAGAGAGAGAACAAGACAGAGAGAGAGAGAGTGAGAGAGAGAGAGAAGAGAGAGAAAGAGAGAAAGAGGGGGGGGGGGGGGGGGGGGGGGCCTGAGTGATCCGATCCAGAAAGAACATCTCAATCAGAGAGTTGAGTGTCACCCTCACCACAAGTGGAGCTAAGCTCAGTCAATCAGCCAACACTCCACCATCAAACACCCCCAAATTCTCCATCACCACATAAATATACACACGCCCTCCGATATATACATATGATAAATGAGGCTGACAAATTGAATTGTTGAAATCATTAAGTGTGTTGTGAGTGTTTTTTTGTGATGTTTCGAGTTTGCCTACTTTTGTTTTATTTTCCCTCTTTTGGAATATTTTTGGAATTTTGCCAATTTAAAAATGGGTTAATTGGCACAAACAAATGTAGTAATCCTCAGGTTAGGACGGCTCCTACTTGAGACCTATCCAGCGGGATGGAGTGGAAAGGAATTACTTCTAACAGGATTTCACAGGGGCCTCCGCTTCTCCGAGAGGGTGGAATGAGGCCTTTGGCGGGTCTGAGGGATTGGAGTAAAGGGCTTAATAAGAGGATAAGAGAGATAAGGGATCAGATCAGGGCAGGTTTGAGCTCCACGCGGCTGGACGGAAATCCTGCTCATTAGCCTGTAGCCCCGCAGCTAGGAGTCAACTCGGAAGGCAATGCAAACATATGCACGAGCATGCACAAACACACACACACACACACATACAAATACACATGTGCGCACCCAAAACATACACACACACACACACACACACACACACACACACACACACATACAGCATCACGGTTCAGACAGAGGGGAGGGGAGAGCTGCCTGGCCCTCTGTCTTTGTTCTCCTGTGACCTCCAGGATCCAAGCGTGTCCAATAACCTAAAGAGTCCATTTAGGACCCAGCGGCTCCCCTCCCTCCCCCACATTCCAAACCTCATCAGCCATTCCTCAGCAACACCTTCTGGGCCCAGTTTGTCCAGCAGGTGTCATGGCTCACCCCTGACACCGTTCTCACAGCTGCGAACTCTGACCCCGAGACACTTGATTTAGAGGGCACGAGGCCATAGGGACTTTAAAGTTATACTGAAGATCGTCTGAATGAAGGTTTTCAGAGTCAAATACCCTGTTGAGCTAATGCTGCTCTCTGGACGTGGACAAAAAGATAAAAATAAAAAATCTGAAAAAAGAATTTCGTGTTCATTCCCGTTTCCAAGTTTATTGATGAATAAAAGATGGTAACCTTTCCTACTGTGACTTTTGACTTATCTGGCATGAGCCAAAAATCTAAATATAACCCCTCAGCACTCAGCCATCAAAGAACCTCTCTATACACTCGATGTGGATTTTTTTGGTTGGCAAAGACCCTTGCAGAAAATTACAGCATTCAGCTCTTGGAGACATTGATATGTGTGTATTCCCTAGCTGTGTTTATGCTGGCACTGAGCATAATAGTATATTCGGTAGTGGTGAAATGTCGGGAGTGCTGTCTGTGTAAGCCACTTCCTGGTTGAAATAAGAAGTGGGAAGGCCTGGTGGGGTCTGTGGACCTGCCCTGACCCCAAACGTTGCGAAACATTCTATCAGTCAGCGAGTCGATGCGTCTTTAAAACACCACTCATCTTACTTCAGCCTGTCACCCCCTGACACCTAAGATGGAGTGTGCCGTTTGTGTGTGTGTGTGTGTGTGTGTGTGTGTGTGTGTGTGTGTGTGTGTGTGTGTGTGTGTGTTTTCATTTGTCGACCCTTAATGGCCTATACAAACACACCACATTCCCCACAGGCTACAGGGGTGTCCTGTCTCTCAGCCCAGTAATTGGGCTGGTCACAGCCACTGATGGACTGATGCTTGCCTGTCTCCTGATTGTGTGTGTGTGTGTGTGTGTGTGTGTGTGTGTGTGTGTGTGTGTGT
>JAGFZM010000713.1:8589-48589 GCA_017657215.1 Limnothrissa miodon
GGGGGGGGGGGGGGGGGGGGGAGCAGCACCACATAATCGACCGTTAATCACTTCAAACATGAGCAGGCAGATCCTGCTGAAAGCCCTTTTCACCACATGTTACAAAATAGCAAGCATCTTCAACAAAGTCTGGAAGAGATTAAAGAGAAAAAAACAATTAACAAAGTGCAGCACTTTCACGTCCAAAGCCAGGGCTAACTTCTTGATGTGCTCTTAATCCTTGGGAGCTTATTGGAGCAGCCTGGGTAGCAGCACAAAGAACCAAGGAACCAGGCAGAGCAAGGGGCTTTTGGCAGCCATCAAATTCCATAGCGTCAGAATAACGTGGGTGAATGTCCGTGTGTTAACCAGCTCTATTCGTGTCAGTGTGGTATGTTTCATCAGACAAACGTAAATCACACAGCCGAATACACACGCACGCACACACACGCTAACAGATGCTCATCTCTCGCAGATCTTCATTCAAGTCCATTGTGCACACATTTTTGGCAAGGCGGCCCAACAAATGTCATTCCAACCAAAGCCCTTCAAAAGCAATCATGCCTGACTGCGTTGCAAACATTCTTAAGCAACATGCTTTCTTCATTGCAAATTCCCTAAAGTGACGACGTAATGACTCATTCGTGCACTGTGGACTCCTCCAGAAAACTCTAGAGGATTTGGGGGGCCTTGACATGTACCTGTACAAAAGCGATTTACTGAAGCCAATTAGAAGGGTACGTCACACACAAAATTCCCAGTACATGACAGCAGAGTTCAGAGTGCAAGGCAAGCTTCCAGATGGGAGAGAGAGAGAAAGCACAGAGGAAGGGTGAGGCCTGAGCAAGCAAAGAGAGCGACATAAAGAGATGCAGGGAGAAAAGGAAAGTGCTTTGACAGCCAACACTGCACTCTGTTTTCTGTGTTAACTTTGGACACGCCTCTCCCAGCCCTCTCTCTCTTTCTCTCTCTCTCTCTCACACACACACACTCTCTCACTTTCTCTCCTCACACCCTCTTGATTCTTTTAACGTATACGACCTCCAGAGTGGAGCCTGCCTCCATTGCCCCCGGTCCACAAAAACAGGCTCTTGCGCGAACAAATCTGTTTTCCATACACAAGGTCTTCCCAGGGCTAAGGGGTCAACGGCGGATTTTGATTGCCATTAGCATGCCCCATTAAACACAGGGCTCTCTTCAGCCCAGGTGAGGTCATGAGAATGACCCCAGGCCTGAAGGACAATGGGCAGCCCCTTCGCCAGGGCCTATTGAAGACAGTGGAATGGATGTGCCCGGGGTACAAAGCCAGACTTCCACTCCAGCAGACTTAATCCAGTAGGTAAACAATGCAGACTGGGGGAAAACTAAAGCCCCAAAAGCCCAGAGTAAAAACCTGCCACGGTGTGTGAATGCTAAAAAACTCCAGAAATGGGAGAATATCTTTGGTTTGTTGATGTACCCGTACCTTGTTTTTGCCTCCTTTATTATTTTTTTTCCAACTTTGCTTGATAAAAATCTATACAGCTCACAGAGAGCCGGGTTTGATCCCACTGGTTTGATCAATGAATCAGCATGCTTTCCAGCCCGTTTAACAGACGCCCTGCTAATGATGGCAGACAGTTATCCTCCCGTGGTTTGCAAAATCTCCGCGCAATCGACTCCCCTCCGCTGGGGGTCTCAGAGGCACCGTAATACTGTGGAGAGTGAATCAGTGCAGCAGTGTTGCTGAAGTGCCCCGTGAGGAGAAATCACTCTGTGGGGGCCACTTTGGAAACGGGCAAAGGAAAGGTGGGGGGCAATATATCCCTTCTATCCTGGAGGCCCAGGCCCAGGCACAAAGAGAGCAAGGTCATTAGTTCAGCTGGGTCCTGGTTGGGAGATAGGGAGCATTCATTGGCGGGACCTGATCACAATCACAAAGGGCTGCTCTTGCTCTCGCTCTCTCTTTCAGGGAGCAGTGGTGGGCTGAGAACACTGAGGCCCAATGGCCAGCACTGTGTGTGTGTGTGTGTGTGTGTGTCTGTGTGTGTGTGTGTGCGTGCGGATGAGAGGAGGACAGCAAGAGAGACAGAGATTGTGTGTGTGTGTGTGTGTGTGTGTGCAGGTGAGGGGAGAGAGAGAGAGATTGTGTGTGTGTGCGTGTGTGTATTTAAAGAAGAGACCCTCACACACACACACATAAACTCAACCTACTAACACTCCACTAATACTAACACTCTCACATCCACACTCCAAAACTGGCTTGAGTCTCTCACACACAGATTGGGTGCCATGGAAACAAGCTTGGTTATGTCTTCCAATCCAAATGTAATCAGTCAGCTTGAAACCAGGGTTCAGTGAATGATGTCACCTCTTTGTGCCGTTAATGTTTTTAAATCGGAGGGGTCTCCGTGCCAAGGACCTGTTCCAGCGAGGTGTGAGCCGGAGGCTGCACTGAATTGCAATGACTAAATCCATTAATTCTCACATTAAATATCACGGATCAGGTTTAAATGGAGTAACCAGAGAGGTGAGCCTTCGAGTGAGTCATACAGCCCTGTCTCATCGGAGCGCAGCGGCAGGCATTCTACTGAGGGTTGTAGAAGCTCACTAAACACAGAGGAGAAAAAGAGAGGGAGAGAAAGAGAGAACAAACAGAAGCCATCAGGTAAATGGAATGTGGCCTCTACACGACACGGAATGCTGTAATCGGGAAAACTCAGAGAATATCTGACTGTTCCAAGCAACGTGCTGTTGCAGTGGCCGTGGAAAGGCCTTCAAAACCAGCCCTGCTCAGCAAAATGATAGAGTGTCCCTTCACTGCTCTTCACAGGCACAAGGGAGAGAGAGGTGGATGGTGGACATCCAAGATAACACTTCAGCCCTGGCTCTTGAGGGGGGGGGGGGGCGTCTGGAATGACATCACACTTCGTTCCAAGCCAATTCTGGTGTACTTGTCCAAACCACCTCACCATATCTCATTCACACACACACACACACACACACACACACACACGCTCCTTCTTTCACACCCCTCCCATCCTCTCTCCACGCCAGCTCTTCCAAGGTCATGGACACCCATCCAAGGCACCAGGGAGCAGGGGAGGAAATGAGGAGAGTGGTTCTCTGCGGCTGGGTGAGTGCTGGCAGCCAACCGGAGGCAGATAGGAGCCCTGGATTGTCTCCATGCTGTCCCCCTACAGCCGTGGTGTCTACAGTCGCCATTGGTCGGTTCTGGCAGGGAGCGAAATCACAGCCTCTGTGCCAACAGTCACCCCTAAAGGACGGGAGCCTGAATGGGTTTAGAATGGGCTCAGAAAGAGACCCTGAATTTTATTAAAAAGTGCCTGAAGTAACTGAAACATGTCCTCCCAAACATGGGGGAAAAAAAACTCCTGCAGCAACTTAAAGACAAACAAAGAGCAGAGTGAAAATAAGATGACAAGTCTGCAATTTTTCAAGGTCTATCACAAAACATGCAGTCTGTGAAAATTAGGTTAAGTCGGGAGAGGGGGTAGGCTGCATGTAAAATAGCTTTCTGAGCGAATATCCTACTTTGTTACCACATCAGTATGCCTTTAATGTTCGATGGTATGAGCCAATTTCCAGAATATTTAGGGTAAATCTAACTGTGCTGAGAGAGATTAGCTAAATTATATCTGCTTCAAAGGCTTCAGCAACCAAGTGTTGGATCATATGATTCTAAAAAACAAGGATTATTGTTTGTTGTTTGTCAAGGTTTTTACAAACATGCACAGAATTACAAGAGGGTCATTATGGGTACTACCAAACTGGTTCTCTACCACACCATCTCTCTTTCTTTCTCAACATCTCCTTCTCTCTTTTTCTTTCTCTCCCTTCCTCACCATCTCCTTCTCTCTTTTTCTTTCTCTCCCTTCCTCACCATCTCCTTCTCTCTTTTTCTATCTCTCCCTTCCTCACCATCTCTTTCTTTCTCACCACCTCCTTCTCTCTTTTTCTTTCTCTCCCTTCCTCACCATCTCTTTCTCTCTCCTTCTCACACCATCTCTTTCTCTCTCCTTCTCTCACCATCTCTTTCTCTCTCCTTCTTTCACCCTCTCCCCCCCACCTCTCTCTCCCTTCCTCACCATCTATTTCTCTCTCCCTCTCTCCCTTCCTCGCCATCTTTCTTTCTCCTCTCTCTTCCTTCCTCGCCATCTCTCTCTCTCTCTCTCTCTCTCTCTCTCTCTCTCTCTCTCTCCCTTTCGCCACATCGCTCTGCAGTGCTATGAGATGAAGAAGAGGAGACAGGGTGGGTCCTGTGCGGACACACCTATGGTTTGAAAGCCTGCCTAAAGCCAGGGGTGTGTTTGTGCCGTATGCGGTTGCAACAACGCCCAGGCTAATCGCTACCTCCTAGGAATTCAACAGCTTTGATGCCAGCCAATGTCTCGCTTCAGCTTCGCGCATTTGAGTACTTTATGCCAATGTTAAACCATACCTCTCCTGTAACAATAACTTGCTCTAAACATTTTGTTGGTGACTATCAAAGTTTAAAGAAAAGTAAATCTGCTAGACAGCATTGAGCAACTTCAAGAACTTCTTACAAAGAGGAGAAAGCCATAAAGAAGTCTGACAAGCTCACAATGGAAGGTGATGTAACTGTATTTATAGCCCTGACTTGCAATCTGGTGCCTCCATTGTCTAAACAAGGTGAAAAAGGGCCAAGAAATTTGTCGGCCACACAAAGACTACCTTAGTCATGTGCTGGTGGCGGTGTTGGCTGGGACTTTCCCACAAAGCCTCTGTGAGCATCTGTGCACACTTCTTTATTTTCACAACACAAAAAAGCTTCGCTCTCCTCACCGTCCCACGTTCACTGTCTGTCCCGGGCCTCACGGCTCCCTTGTGACCCATTCCTAACGAGCGCGCCAGGCGTGTCCCGGTTCCTCACCAGAGAGACAACAGCCCAGCTCACATGCCACACCAGGACAGTTAATGCTGAGGGCCTGTGTGTGTGTGTGTGTGTGTGTGTGTGTGTTTCTTCTGCAAGGCCTACAAACATCGAGCGTCTGAAAGAGACACAGTCTTTGGGGAGGGAGGTGTGGGACCTAAACAAGGCCTTCACTGATTACATTTTGGAGCGTTAGAGACTCATCAAACTTGCTGGGCCTCTCTTTTCAGCTCCTCTGTTTACCCACTGCAGCAGACAAGGGCCAATTAATACTCCTACGTATACGGCTAAAGCGCCATTCTTAACACACACACACTCCACTCTTACTCACAAACGTCCTCCACTCCTGCTCCTGTCAAGTCCTGCATTTGCAAAATAAATATTTGAAAGAGGTGTGTGTTATTTCAGCAGAAAAGCAAAAAAAAAAAAAAATGAAGCAGTAAGGGCTAGCAGTTACATTTTCCTTGACAACATCAAAGAGTGTTAACTAGATGAATGAGAACACCACTGACTGAATGTATAAACCAATTACCCAAAGCACCACAAATTTGGAAATAACAAAGACAGGGGGACCGTTCAACAAAGGAGCTAGTTATTACAGTAACAGAGAGATAATCGTGGAGGTTGGAGTGCGGCTTCAGGAGGAATGTGGAAGAGTGGCTGTTGACAGACGCCACTGAAGTCAACTCTCCTGGAGCTTGTCTAGGGGCACCTCTGTGGTCTAGACTTCCTGAAACAGTTGGCGAAACAACCACCTGTTTATCTCATTGACACAGAGTTGTTTTTTGTTGTTTCTCTTTTTTTTCCTTGTTTTGGTTAATTTCCAGACTACCTCTACCTCTTCAGCCTTCAGCTCTTTGAAAGGAGAAATCCGGTGTGATTTGGACCTGGACTGTACTGGAAGATGTACAAACATATATCCGAGTACAAACATATATCCAATGCCCCCCTCCGTTCACCCCCAGCATTCCGCATTAAGCCATTTTTAGCCGAAGCCTTCATTAACCTTACACTGCTAGCTATAAGGGAAAAGCTTTGCCTATGCAGCTAAATCACTATTTTTACACCATTAACAAGGTTCAAAGGCACTCCACACTTCATTGCTAGACTTCTGAGGGCCCTGACATTTAAAATGAGACAATGACAACTTTGAAAGTAAACAGGTACTTTATTAAAAAGACTATAAATACAGACAGTACCTTTACGGAAATTTGCGGTCACCGCCATATTGAAATTAAATCACGATAAGTCGATTGACGAACAGATAGGACAGGGGAACAGATTAAAAATTATATTCTGCAGAAGTGCTTGGATTTCAGCTGAAAATATATGGTGACTGTCTACATGAGCACTAAAGCGCCAACAAATGATGAAACTTAAAAGAGTTTGACCAAAGACATTTATGAGTTTGTAGCTTGTCAATCGACTTATCGTGATTTAATTTCAAGATGGTGGAGAACGGGAAATTCTGAGAAGGTACTGTCTTTATAAACTGTCTTTTTACTAAAGTACCTGTACACTTTAAAAGTTCTCATCATCTCGTTTGAACGGTCAAGGCCCTCATAAGTTTACCAATGAGGTGTGGAGTTACTTTGAACCTTGTTAATGGTGTAAAAATAGCGATTTAGCTGCATAGGTGAATCTTTGCCCCTATAGCTAGCAGTGTAAGATTAATGAAAGCTTTGCCTAAAAATTGCTTAATGCGGAATGCTGGGGGTGAACGGAGGTGGGCATTGGATATATGTTTGTACTCGGTAACATCTTCCAGTACATACCAAGTCCAAATCACACCGGATTTCTCCTTTAACATGCTATAAGATCTTCTCCTTGCCTTCGTGTTTGAACTCAATTTGAATTTTATGTCTCTCTTAAATCAAAAAGGTTCCAACGAATCAATGTGCAAAGGGAGAATCCTCTTTATATAACATGTGGTCAAGTCAATCTGACTTGAATCAATGGAAAATATTTCAAATCAGCAACCATCCATGCACAAAACATTGCCAGTGCCTTTCATCTGAAAATAGATGAATCGATGAAAACAATTTTAAGCCATTGCTTCAGCCACTCTACTCCTGAAATGTCGTAAATCAGTGTGTTTACTCAGGTTCTCGAGTACCACCTGGGTGCCAGAGCTTCCTCTGACCTCTGAGGAACAGCTGAGGAACTCCACTCAGGAGTGCTACGCCACACTCTATCCTAAGCACTCATCTTTTTCTCAGTCTTTCCTTCTTTCATTCATTATTTCTGTCTTTCATTCCCTACAGCGTATAATAAAAAGTTATAAAGTTAAAATAATAATAATAATAATAATAATAATAATAATAATAATAATAAATAAAGTTTTGTAAAGACCGGTGTTCTCTGAATATCTCCTCAAACTTGAAAAACAGCAGAAAGTGCCACGGAATTGGAACGTGCCATTCCAACCTATTCTTGACCATGACCACCACACAGTGTGGCATGGAATTCCGAAAATGCACGAGGTGGCAGTCTGCTGCATGTGTTACGAAATGGCTGCTAACCGCTGCAGTTGTCCATCCCTACAGCGTTTGCCAACGTTAGCCGATAGCCGTGGTTAGGGCAGTTTCCTGCAGGACCCACCAGGGTGAGGTGAGGTGAAAGAGAGAAAGAGCCTGGAGAGAGAGAAAGCAGAACAATGCTACTAGCTCAGCTGTCTCCAGGGAGCTGGGTGCCCTGGGGGAATTATGGGCTGTAGGGGGCACCTGTAGTCAGAGCCATGAATAAGGAGGCCTATGTGGAGAAGGGTCTGGTTAAATGACCACCTGTGAGTCGGTGTGCAGATTCCTTTCATGCCAAGAAACGCACTTCCCGGCCATCAACCACACACACCAACAGATCTCAACCCTCCCCCGGTCTGAGAATCCCCTTCACTGACGCATGCAGACGGTGGGTTCTTCTAAAAACAAGATGGGAGGCTTATGAGACAGATTCTTGGTTTGAACTTAAATTGGACTTGGAGGATGCCCACTACTGAGAGACACACACACACACTCTCACACACACACACACACACACGTCAAAGAGTGTGTGGGAAAGGATACAGAAGCTGGGAAGACGAAAATACTGAAAATAAAACAGAAACTAGAAAAACAGGCCCTTTGAAGGTTAGGCCTTACCTGACTGGTGAATGAGTGCTCTACACCACTTCCGTGGTCAAGCCAAACCACTCCTACCATTTTAGAGTTACAAAAACAAGTCCAGGGTACAATAAAGCTACCATTCACAATTTACATTACCCTATTCAAAAATAAATTCACCAACTATCCAGAAAACAACCATTTTTTTTTACTGAATGTACATTAGATGTAAACATCTACAATTAGCAGATAAAAGCCAGCAGACAGTTCTGAGGAAACCTATTGGGCAGCAGGAAACAAAATAAAGTATATTTTGGTAACAAAGAGCATCAACATCTCGTGTTCGTTATGCAATGTGCTTATCGCTACACCATTCTTTTTTAATTTCACTCGCAGCTTCGGCATGCGGTAAAAAAAAAAGACAAAAGAAACGACAAACACCCTGAACACATCAAAGGGAATTGAGGAATTCTATTTCCTCCTCCAGAAACAAATCTGTGTGGTAGGTGCAAGGGTACCGCTGAGACAGGCCATACCGGCTCCCTTCCACACAGCTAAAAATACAGGCTGCATTCAGCCTCAACAGTCCAATCAAAGACCACCCCGTCCAGCAGGCCATCCCCTAGGCTCTAATCTCCCTGATAACACACCGTAGCCTAACACCATATCACTCCATGGTGTAATGCATTTAATCATAACTCTCTGTTTCCCCAATGTTTGTGTGTGTGTGTGTGTGTGTGTGTGTGTGTGTGTGTGTGTATGTGTGTGCGTGTGTGTGTGTGAGAGAGAGAGAGAGACATGTAAATAGAAATCAACATGCCTCAGTACAATCATAGCCTGCTGTTCTTATTCAAGGAAGTTGAATATTTATTTCTCCCTCATAAAGAATATTTATATTGAAAAAATCCTTTAAAACTGTTCAGTGGTGACTTGATGGAATGTGGTATGGAATGCTGTCAGTCACTGAATATCTAATCATTTTTGTGGACAGCATTTCAAGGATGTTATAATTGGATGTTTTTTTTATGATTGTGCCCCCCCCCCCCCCACACACACACACACTCACATTTCCCTCCTCCAATTCCCCCGGTGAGAGAGCTCTTTGAAGGAAAAGGGCGATGGTCACATGCTCCATCTTGGGTTGGATGGTATGCTGCATTTAATGAGGCCACACCAACTTCAATGACACAAGTTCCAATTAGCCAACTCATTGAATCCATGTGCAGCATGCAACCCTACTGGTGTCTGTGACTATTAACATCCTCAGTGAAATGAGGGCCCTCATTCTCCAGTGTCGTAATTGCCCCATGACTTTGGTTTAAAAAAAAAATGGTGACCGCATTTATTTATTGGATTTTTTTAAACCTTAAAGAAGGGGGAAAACTGAAATGCAATATCATAACTGTAAAAAAATTTCTCAGCACCACTCTTCTAAGATTTGGTGAAAAACAAACATTTGGATTCAATTATTCAACAAGTAGGAGTTAATTATAGGCTTAATAATCACAGAAAAGTGATTTTCCACTCATTAAAAGGAAACAGCCAGTTGATGGCCAAATTAAATAAAGCTATTTCACTGGACCAATCAAGACTGGGACTCCAGCACCGTTTATAGAGACATCACACACACACATGGAATGACGGCCAGCTAATATTTATACACCAAGGCAGCAGAGTTTGTGGAAGTTCTGGGCTGCTGGTTACTGTTTCCGATGATGGTAGCAGCGGTCGGAAGAGGCTGAGACGGTGCTGGGGTGGGCAGCTGAGGCTTCTCCAGGCAGAGCGGGTGGCCTTTGCCACAAGCCAAGCTCAGGGAGGAGTCTCCAAACAACAAGTTCAGGACGGGCGTCCTGGGTTTCCTCCTTTGTGGAGTGCACTTCATACGGTTCAGCACTTTCCCAAACTAAGCAATGAACTTGGTGGATGCACACAAATCACACACACACAAACAGACAGACATAGACACTCACAAACTAGCACAAACTGCTGAACACACGCAGTGCAGCATTCCTGATTTGAGTTTAATTTTACAGACAGGCCTCTCAGCTGCGTTGCTCATTGAAAAACATCAGGAAGAGACTGCCTGCTTTCAGCTCCTCCCAAATGCAGTCAATCATCCCTGAGCAGAAATAGGCTCCGAGAGGGGCAGCAAACCCTTTCCGTCCTCTCCGACAGAGCGTGTGTCTTTGAATCACCAATGGGATATGAATTGGTCTCGCATGGCCGTGTTACATGCCTGCGGAGAGGAGAGTGGTCCATCATCAACACAAGATGGCATATGTGCGTAGGCCGACTCAAACACTTCACGTGCAATCATTTACATAGAACCTGCATTGGGCAAAGGAGAGAAGAAAATAAAAACGTCTGGGGTGGGGTGGACTGCATTTAGGCACTGTGTTGAGGTGAGAGTGGCTAAGGACTCTGATCATCTCGAATGTGAATGTCTTAAACAATTGCTGGAGTTTGCTCTTTGCTTTTACGGGCCTTTCAGATCTTCAAGAGAAAATCCCCATCATGCGAATAATTTACTTCAAGCAGTTAGTCCCAGCTGGAGGTGCGCCAGCAGCGGTCAATGTGGAGCTGGATGCTAAAAGGTTAACAGGAGGGGACCCCTTTAAAAAGGACAGCGTCCTTAAACTGAATACCAATTAATCCGGAGGAGTTGAATTTTACAACTACATAATCCAACAAGCACCCACTGCCTAGAGCCTCGGATCCATTAACGGCAGTGGAGACGACAGGCGAATGTGACCTTTTAAAGAGAGTGCTCACATCAAAGCCACTGCTAACCAGCATCCCACTTCCAGAATCTTCCGTTCTACAATAAAAGTTTAACTTGAAAGGGATTAAAAAAGGCCAACTGCTCAAAAACAGCTTTGGAGGAGGTGCTGATGATGAAGGCTAAACGAGAAGGAGGAGAGAAGGAGAGGAGGGAAGGAGAGGAGGGAAAGAGAGAATGAGGCAAGGGGAGGGGAGCAAAAGAGGGCAAGAAATAGCAAAAGGGAAGGGCTGAACTGGGGATTGGTGTGTTTGCGGGCCTTGGCAGTGTGGAGCTCCCAGAAGCAGGCTAATGACTGTGGTATCTGACACATGGGCCAAGTTTCCGCCATGCCTTTAAAGTTCCCTCCAGGCCACAGTTCGACCCTATGAGGAACATATGCTGAGCCATCATACAATTACCCAATGATGGGACCTTCCCCCCCAGCACACATTCATTTCCATCACAGATCACCTCAATGTTTAATAACACATTTGATTAAAACTGAAAAGAGGGAGGAATGGGGGGGGGGGGGGGGGTCGTGAATTGCTGTTCTTACATTTATCACTTGTCCATGATTGCTTGTCTACAAGGAAATAAATTAGGCCTCAGTGCCCAGGTAATGCTGATTCAGTAATGTAGTTATCAACGCAAGTAAGTTTGACAGGGCTTAGCCGAGTTGAAATGACTGCGGGAGGTGTGCAGGCTGGGGTAATGATTGCTCAAGCAGAGCGTGGCAAGCACTGAACAATTATTTTGGAGCCTCCGGACCCTGGGCTGCTGCATAAACTTTATGCAAGATCCATGTAGCTCTGTCAAGCTGTTTAAATAAGATTTCAATGTGACAGGGGACGGCAATCAAATTTTCACATCGCGCGGCATGTTTCACTTGTGCACCAGACGGCCGAGTTTAGGATTGGCTGAGCCGTGTGCCATTTGGGATCATAATGTGATCCAACAGAAGGTGCGCTGAATTTTTCATGTGCAATATGTCACCATCAAGACGCATGGCACATTAAATATGCCGCACAGAATCTCCCATTAGGACCACTGTGTTACTAACCTCATTTCTAACCCCCAACCAGAGGGCACACTTCCAGAAAGCATGTATGCCTGCGTCCAAGGGGGGAGAAAAGAGAAATCTACAACCACTTTTTGAAAACATTTGCATAGTCACCTTGCTAAAATGACAAGAGTCACTTTTTTAGTTTCTTTACAGGAACCACAAAACTAAAATGCTTATTAAAACAATTAAAACTTTTTCCAAGATGACTTCAGTAGATAAGACCACTGCTTTGAAAATCAAGAATCACGAAGACTGCATAACAAACAATCAATAACTTAATAAACACACAGCAAGTTCTTTTATGAGGAGATGGCTTCCCGTGGCACTGTCTAATCATTTAGTCAGTAATCTCAAATCCCTCCCATCATTCATATTTCAAGACCACAAGTGTGTACTGAGCGAAATCATCCCCAGGTCCCAGATTGAGACTGCAAGAGAAAACACACTAGATTGCAGGCGGAGGGGTGAGGGCGGGTTGGCTGTATTTCTACCCTCTCCAAAGAGAGGAGTGGCAGGGTAGGTGCTGGCGGTTGCTGCACAGACAATGACCCCTCCATGACGGATGTGCGGCTGAGTGGGAGTGATGCTGTGTGGGGCCCTTCTCCATTTTGCTTGCTTGCTTGCCTGCCTGCCTCTGAAGCTTTCTCCCAAGCGGGTGAAGACAGATCACCATGCCTCTGGTGATCTTATTCACTCAACCCAGGGGCGTAGTCACAAAGTGACTAAGACATGTCAGACATGTTCTTACAACTGTAGCAAAGACTGTAAGGGGGGAAAAAAAGAAAAAGGAAAAAAAGGAATAAAAAAAAGAGGCTTGACACAAGCACCAGGGATGATGAGGGGTAGGACGGTTCACCAACTCAGATTGATTAATAGCTTACACTGCGACGGCGGAGGAGCATGTGCTGATATGTTGACGGGCGACATATTCCAAGTTTTTTGTGATGCAACAGTCAAGGCCTGAGGTTAGGTTCCACTCATAGATTTTTAACGGCACAAACAGTCTGGAAGCAGCCCCACAGAAGAACCGACAAGAGAGGAAGAGGAGAAGAAAAGATGATAAAGGAAAAAAGAGAGAAAGAATAAAAGAAAGAAAGACAGGAAGTCTGGGATGTGTTGTGTGACAAGGAGGTTAAGGTGGGCCAGAGACTTTAATCAAAAGTGAGCTCTTTTTCATCAGAGACAAGCCTCTGCCTGAGCCAAGGTACAGAGAATAGCGCTACAGAAAGCGCCAAAGCCAATCTTGGCAAGCCACTGGCACAGCTGCCTCCTTCAACTCAGTGAGATGTTTACAGTAGCCAAAGCTAACATCATTAAAGGCCCGACGATGGTGTGGATTACTGACATTAATGAGACCTAATAAATAACCAATTCAGTGGCGCAAAATGCTGGCATAGAGGCAATTTCTGCTCAAAGCAAAGCATTCTACTTAAAGATCATGAGGTTTGATCACATTCTTTGGTAGATGTTGACAGTAATAAAGTCTACTGATTGCAGGCAGCACTCTGGTAGAGTTGGGCAAAGTAAAGTCCACGAGTTAGGCTCACCTCATCCAGGTCATATGCCAGTCTCAAAGGAAACTTCCCTTGGAGGAAAATGGGCCGATCACCAAATACCTGAGGGAAGACGTCCACCCTCCTGCCTGCACGCCCTTAAAGCGCCAGAAACCTGCAATCTTTCTGCTCCACGAAATGAAAGTCATTCCACGTCCCGCCGTGAAAAATCCAAGACCTCAAATTACATCAGTCAAACATCTTTTCACCTAACATAAACTCCTCTAGACCAGCATCTGGTTCAGCTTTCCACCTCTAGCCAGTCAAAGCCAGGGCCTGACCTAGCAACACAAACAGACGACAGGTAGGCATGGAAGCTCAGCACAGGCCCCACGTAACTGATGGAGGTTTTTCTGGCTGAGCTTGCTGTTAACTTCATGTCCCACATACCTGAGTCCTTTTTGCTCCCCTTCCCTCCTTCTCTGTTCTTCTTCAGGACCGATTTGAACATGGTGCTGTTTGCCACAATCTCCTCTGTGGTCACCCTGGGAGAGAGAGAAAGAAAAAAAAATTATTAAGGGATGCAGAAAATAGCTAAGACACAGGAAGGCGGGTACAGGTCCGTGGTTAAGATAAGAGTCATGGCTATGGTTGTGATGACATCCATCTTGTAGTTCCTTTTGTCGCACAGTACTGGGATATTTCCCACACTTCTCCCAAACCCTCTCCCAATCCTGCGGGTCATCTCTGGCAGAGACGGGTGGAAAGAATGTGCCCATATTTAAACAACACAGAAATGGAACCGCTATCTTGTTATGCAGGAAAACAATCTGTCGGATTCATGACATTCCTCATCTAATTGATGCTATACTGCTGAAACTTTTTTTGCTTTTTTTCTTGTTGCCTTACTGGTTAATCACGATAAGGCTGGTAAAGCTTATTTTTCCCTGTCAGCCTATCTATAAAATTATTGGACTGATTACTTGCAACGTTGAGGGAAAAAAACACCATAAATCACATTTTTATTGCCCTGATGTTTAAAATAGTGGTTCACTCGAGTTTGTTTAGGGAGGGATTTTGGGAGAAGGGCCAGATGGTCTGGGAGACATACCCCATAAGCACCATTATAACATTTACTGTATTGATGCCCTGCTTGTCTAATGCCCTGCTTGTCCCATCAGCCTGGTTATAAACCTGACTTCTCTGATAACACAACCCTTATTTTTTCAAACCTATTTGTAAGCCCTCACTAAGAACAAGAAGATTTATGTTCGAAGAGTTATCTGTTTATTCAAAAAGGATCCTGGCTCCTAGATAATTGCAGCCGACATAACATTTTTGACAGCAGTTTTCATTAAATGCAGCAGCTGCTGCTGACTCTAAACAATGTTTCCCCTGGTACAGCGAGTCGAGAGACCCGCCCCTGGCACAGCATTAATGGAAAGGCAACGGGCTATAGTCACTGCACAGGAGCCCTATGGCTGAGGAGCCTGCTGGGGACGGGAGAGTCGAGCTCGGGTGAAGTCACTCAGGGCTCTAGAGCATAGCACAGCTCCCCTGGATACTTCCCTTGCCAGCCAATAGCTTCTCTCCAGCAGCAGGAGATGGTGGTGGTGGTGGTGGTGGGGGGGGGGGGGGGGGGGGGGGGGGGGACTGAGGCGCATCGATCGCCCCTTCTCCTGTCTGGAGGAGGTGGTGCTCAGTGACCCCATTCGGAGAGATGAGAGAGGTGTGCGGAAGAGATGTGGTCATGCGGGGCCAGGCCAAAAAAAAAACTTCCTCTCAAACAGCCAGATAAACTCTTGGCCGTGAAACGAAGACACATGAACACCAGAACACTTGTACTGTTTTTTAAGCCAAAGAAAATGAGAACAACAAGTCATTTCTGAGAAGCAATGTCCAGTAAAAAAAACAAGGTTGCAGGCCACAATTGTTTTTTAACCTAAGGAGAACCCAGTTTGGTAAACTAAAAGGGCTTAGGGCTTAGTGTTGACCACTTTGGCCACTACCAACATAAAGATCAAGAGACAATGCAGTGCTAATGCAGTCAGCTTCACCATGCCATTTTAGATACCAGAGTGCTGACAGACGGATGGCGCAAACTAACAAGACCGCGTCATATACACAAACTGACACCAAAATGCATGCGACAGAACATAAATCTTCACTGACAAGGGACAGTGTTTTGAGGCTTTCAACTGAGAGAGCGCACACACACAGATGGTTTCAGAGCAGACATTTGTTATTTCTGACTGACACTCTCGCACAAGACGCCCTCACTTTCACACTGAGGGTTCAAACACCACAGAGTAGACCAGGGCAGCCCAGGAATGTCTGAACTGCAACCCGGCCAACGGAGAGCCTAGTACAGCCGAGCGCAGAGGAAAACAGCTCATCCCTTGAACCTGCAAGCTTCACCCAGACAGACGGGGGTAGCCCCCCCCTCACCACCACCCCTCAACCCACCCACCAACCAAACTCCAAGTAAAGTTGGCAGCCGTGACACCACAAATGAAAGGATGGCAAGCGGCCGCCGCAGCCTGGAGAGAATTCCACAATAGCTGCTGGCTTTGCACAGCTGCTGCAGTTCAGCGCTAGTCAGTGTCCAATAAAAGCTCACGGACGCGTCTCCAGGAGAGCCGAAGGAGAGAATCACCTGCTGTGACTACACCCAGTGCAGCAAAGGCCATGAAAACACATATGACAGTAACAATGGCCCTCTGATTTTGAATTGTGCTGAAGGTAATAGCTACCCACCACTGCTGTTGGCTGTGAAGAGACTTGAGCCTCTGCACTAAAATATTAAACATTTCTCTCAAATGTATTATTCGGCCATGCGATTTGGAGTGGTAACAATACCCTGACAAAAAAGTTAACTCACATTCCCTTGCTAAAAAGAGAACAGTGCACGAATAAAAGAGAGGGATACAGCAGGTTAGTGAATATAGGGGGAACAAATCAGCGCACATTCCTGTCAGTCTACACTGCTACATCCCCTGCAATCTACAGCAATTGTTAACCAGTGGCATTTCAATCCCCTTTCATAGGCACAGGAAGCCTGCCATTAATGCATCACAAAGGGAAAGATTAGCGTGCTATTTTGACATTGAAACATAATGGGTCGTCCAAAATCCTAACGTTTGCAGTCTGGAGAAGAGACACAAGGTCATCGTCAGAGACCCTGAAATGCTAGGGGGTAAAAAAAAGCTTTTTCCAAAAAAACGGACAGGATATTCAGATTTCACAGCACACCTTGTCCATACTTCTGAAGACAAAACCTAAAGTTTTTAGTTTAACCTAATTAACCAGCTTTGTAACCACTTGGCTCATTATAGTTTGAATAAAGACTCTCTTGGCCGTCTTGGCTGTAGCATAGATTAGTTATTAATTGCAAGAACGATAAAACACATACCAGGAAGAAACAAAACTGAAACTGGATGAAACCGAAATGACAGCTCGTTCAATCAACATAACACACCCAAATGAAATGTACTGGGTCCTATTCTTGTAATTCACACGTCTAAGAGGCCAGAACTAAAATTTTTCCCTGAAAGATTTGAGGTGGCGAAGCAGCGCCTCAGACAGCAAAAACAGGCATGGTTGCCAAGTAAATATTAGCCAGGTGAACGTGAGTGACTGGAGAGGTAACAAATGTCGTAACGTTCCAAATCTTCCTGATAGAACTGTATATACAGTCTATGGGTAGAACTGTTGCTTAAGCTTCCATTTCTCTCATCCTTCACACACACTGTGGTCTGCTTCACACATAGCTGTAGCGTGAGATGAAGATGCCACACGCCAGCTTCAAATGATGAATTGCTGTAGAGGAGCAACCTGAAAGACTCCAAGCTGAAAGTGCCATCAGTGCTGCTGTGTGTGGCTAATGATCGTGAAGACCAGAACTTTGATCATAGCTAAGCGCTCAACGACGGCTTAGCTTTTAGACAGGGTGAATTCTACAAGGCTACTTAATTAGAAAAGACTGGCAGATCTAATTTAAATCAATTAAAGACAAAAAAGTCTCTTCATGCCAACAAAGTCATACAAAGTCTCATTCATAATGAAAACGACTTTAAACAGTTCTGTCCCTCTTGCATGCTTATCACGTCTTCTTCTTCTTCTACTGACTACAAAAAAACTATAAAAACGAACAGGGCTGTGTAGGGATGGGAAAAGAGAACCAGGAATCAAGTAGAACCGAGATCAAATGCATCAAATTGTGGCCTTTTGACATTATCAGTTTCATAATTAATTCAAGTCTGCATTGATACTGAAAATAGCATCTTCTGACATCCAAGTGAGTACTCTGGTCCGGGGGTCAAAAGCAGCCTTTTGAGCATCCCTGTCCTGCCCCCAGTATAAATACACATGAACAAGTGTGTATTCTGTGAATGCTTTTGCATCCGTCTGTACTAGTGACTGGTGATTATTTTCATCTTGGACCTATACGTTTACACAAATAATTACCAGTAGCAGCTTATTAAAATGACTTGTTTACCGTATTTCACAATGGGAGAAAATTAATAATGAGCAGAATTAAAGCTATCGTTGGTTTAGCCCTACAACCCAGCTCAGATTTTTTATGTGGTCCCTGGTAGAAATTAACTGCCCAACCCTGCTCTATATCTGTTTAGAAATGCTACTTTTGAGTAAAACTGTGCCAGCAACAACAAACAGGACGCTGTACATTAGTACTCAAGGTTCTGCAACCAAGACGCTGCAGACGATGAACCCTGGTCTTTAGTAAGAAATGCAATTGTCCCCGCCAAAAATCAAAGCATTGCAAGGACATCAGATCAGATCAGGTTTGTCCAGATTATCGGTTACAAACAAGCAAGCAACCACATAATCAATAAGCATAAGAGCAGTCCTCGGAGACTAGCAGAAACAAAACAGCAGCAATGTCCAACAACCGCTCAGACCTGGCATGGTTTCCCTCCCCTAATTCTGGCGTAGCAAAGCATTTTGTCAGTTTTTAAAAGGGAAAGACTTATTAAATGTGAAACACATGGGAGCAGTAACTCATGTGCCACACATTCCTCACTGCCTCGTTTGGAGGCCAGGTGGACTTGGCACACCGGGGACCCTACAGCAGGAGCCACACCAGGCTGCTAGCCGTGCATGGAGGGATCACTCTCTCGTCCACACTCTAGTTTGAGGAACCCAGACAGGAACTAGGCCCCGTTTGCATAATCGCCATAAACCATGCAAGGCGTCAGAACGTAAACTCTGCAAAAGTCTGATGGGTGAAATCATGGCAAGATCTGCAAGATCTGCAGAGTTGCAGATACACACACACTGAAAGAAGAAAGAGCTAGTGGTAGCCTACATCCCTGACATTCCTCCAGACATGAAAGGTTTTGAGATGCTTCTCTTCCAAGACGTGCCTCTTCAAACAACAATGGCACTTCACCCAAAGACTTACATCATTAAAAAAAATGTGGTTTAAATGAGACCCTCCACAAAAAAATGGCCCCTCAAAAGCAGAGAGTGGACAATAGCAGGTAGGCCCCCTTTTCCAACTAAAGCTGGGACATTATCCCCTTCGAACAGGGCCTCTGTCTGGGCCTCCTCATGGTGCACCATAGCTGCCAGGGCCAGTGTGGGTCTGTCAGGGCTTTGTGGACAGACACTCCGAGTCCAATATTCTCATTTGTTTGAGAGTCCCATGACGCTGGGGCCGCTCCCTTTACAGTACATGGCATTGTGGGAATTCCTTCTGAACTTGTTTTTTGGAGGAGGTGGTGGGATGGGGATTGCAATCTGGAATTACCCTCTACCCCTCCCTTCCCCACCCGTGTTTTGTGATAAATTGCTTATATGTGCTGAGGTGTTTTTTTCTGACACAAAACTATACTCCCTATTTGGTGTATAGTCTGGTGGACTGTTTTTTTCTCACCTCCGCTTTCCTTATGTATTCCAGTTTCTTTATCTTTTTTACTGGTGCCGTTTGAATGGCAGCCAAGGTGATTTCACCATCTTGAATTTCCCCCTTGGGGATCAATAAAGTATCTATCTATCTATCTATCTATCTATCTAATTACAACGTATCCATGAATATGTCCCTTAAGATGCTGAGTTTAATCCAAAGCAAAATAGTAACAAAGAGTGGGAGAAAATATGTCGGCACAGAATGTGTCTAGTTTTTTTCTTAAAAAAAAAAAAAAAAAAAAAAAAAAAAAACCTGGCTTGAGGCACACGCCACCTTCACAATGTGCAAGTTGACATGCACTTAAGGAGGCCATCTGTAGGATGGTCACCTGAGAGCCCGGCACTAAATATAGACCGGAAGAAGGATTGTTTTCCTGATTGCCGCTGGCTTGCCCCATTCATGCACAGTTCTGTCAAACAGCAGTCACTGTGTTGTATGCTGATGCATAGGACAATGGGGCAGTGCAGTGAGCAGAATCCAGCTTGACTTCTCCTGTGGGCCAGGATCTCTCTCTCTCTCTTTCTCTCCATCTCCCTCTCTCGCTCCTCATTGTTTACCCTGCTCCTGGCAACTGCCTCGGCTTTTCATCAACCGATTCTACATGAATGATTCCTTCGGCTTGCTCGCTGTTGTCATAGTAACAGTCAAACTCTCCCCACCGGGCTGTGACCCGTGTGTCATTGAGAATGAGAGCGCACAACCCTTTCAGATAGCACTGGAAGAAGACAGCAACCCTGCAAACTCTATGTCCACGCGTGTCTTCCAAACTGAATATGAACGGATTTCAAATTCCCCATTACTCAGGGGAGAGAGTTAATGGTGCCTATTAAGGCTCTTTTCATTAATACAGTGAGGAAGAACATAGTCCTGGGCTGAATAGGTAACGACCCTGTGGCATGAGTGCTTGACCCTTGCACAGGAAGAAAATGAGCATGCTATGAACAATGGGCTACAGGCTCAACAGCCGAGCTTATTATGCCGCTCAATGTGCGCCATTCACCGGCATATAAAAGGAATCTGGACAATGGTCTGGCCTTTTACCATAACTAGTTGAGCTACTACCTCGGACCAGTCCGTGGGGTGCAGTTTACTTCCCAACGCTTTCGCTAATGAACAGAAAGCATTCATATGGTTTTCTACTACAGGAAGTAATTGGAGAAAAAAAGGCAATTTGTTGGACTTAGCCATTTAGCATTTAGAAAACAACAAGTTGTATCGTATCCTGAAAGAATGGCTATTGGACACCATTTCATTATGTAATTTGATGAGGCTCATTCATGCTTGACCATGTGTCGATTCCATTTCCTGCTCCTAATTAGAGCACGTTTCTCCTTGGCACTCTTTAAAACTGTGGCTCCAACTCTGGGTGTTCATTAGAGTGCTCTGAGCCTTTTGGACATTTTATGGAAATGCAAGTACTGAATGGCTGGAAAAAATGAGAACAGGAGGAGAGTAAAATAGCTGACAGAGCAGAACTGAATACTGTGTCAGAGAATTTGAAGATTCATATTCACTGAGGTAACATAACTTAATCTGTCATCAGCAAAGTATTGCCTGCTTGCCTTATGCTAACATTAAAAGAGAAAGGTACTATTAATCTCTGGCAAATAACAAAACACACCAAAGAGCCAAGGACATCTGCTATTGATAAGATACACTGGGATTTATTTTAAGCCCGCTGTTTCCCCTTACACATATTTTTTTTGTAAAGTGAACAAAATCAAGCATCGTGCCTATTAAAAAAAAATAATAAAATATCAGGCACAGCTCAAGCATGGATTTATGTGCATTGATTTCATGTGTCTCATTAGAGACATTTCACATCTGTCTTTGTGACTCAGAACCACTAGGCCTACAGCTGAACTTCAAACTCAGCAACCAACCACTTTCTTTCCCTCTCAGAATGCTGACAGCAGCAAGACGCCTGAACACAACACCACTGCATAGTAACGACAACAAACCTTTAAAAAGTGTGTCGAGCTCTCTCTAAACTGCGCTCTTGTTAAGAATGAGTGGGGTACAAAGAAAAAGGAAGAAAAAAACGAAGCAAGCCGACCGTGTGTTTGGGCACACAGCGCTAAAATCACCGGAGGGGTAGTCTGTATTCTCACTCCCAACTTCCTTGCAAGTAGTTCAGACATGTTTCTGGGTCAGTTTGGAAAATTTACAGTTGCACCTGAGGCTGTGGAACCTCAAAGCCCACATCACAGGATTGCCGAACGCCGCAGAGTCGAGGAAGACAAAGTACCTGCCCCTGCTGTCCTCTGTTCAACCTTGACCCCAAGGAACACAACCACTCTTGGGCAAACCAACTGGGCCTAGCCTTTGCAGAATAGGCCCAATGTAAATGAGACCACTTTTCATTTCCGTTTTAATTAACTTTGGCTGGCTACTCCAGCTATTCTGTGCATCCCTTGGCAATGAAAGACTGCCCTAAACACTAATGCCATACACACAGAATACTTTAAGTCTCTCTCTACATCACCAAGAACTCTGTCTAGCCAACACAGAAAAGGAATTGATTAGACTGTAGTCTACATAACACCATCAGAAAGTTTTAGCAAAGAATCTTAATATGAATACTGAGTCCTTCACTGCCCCCCCCCTCCATCTGCCACCCAATCCTAATCCCCCAACCCCAGCTCTAAACCAACAAACAGGAAAAGCAAGTGGATAACCATGAAAAACGTATCACAACATGTACAGCAGTCACCCAGGTTCACTAGAAATACAATCCTTTCCTGTTCAAATTTGAAATCCCTTTTCAGGTCTTTGTTTTGACAGGGGGGGGGGGGGGGGTAACTTCTAGGCCTGGCCAGATATGCCTGAATTAGAGAAGGAACCCGGCACACAGAGAGCTCAAATTATAGTACTCTAGCCTATATGAGACGCTGATAGGCTGGTGAGAACTGAGCCACACTGATGCAGACAGCAGAACAGAGAGGGAGTGAGAGAGAGAGAGAGAGAGAGAGAGAGAGAGAGAGATTGAGAGAGATTGAAAACCTCCTGCTATTTGATTAGGCTCAAACATTAACAGGCAAAGTTGAAAGTCTACAAGCTTGCTCTTGACACATAGCAACTGCTGACAGTTTCATTCATTTCCTGAGATCGTCATGTAAGACGGTAAAGCAGTATGAGAAATATTGTTGAGGGGAAATCCTGTGGATCTGGTTAATCTGGACCTGATCTTGTGGTGGGCTATATCGATTTTTCATGTACAGTCCTCATGCTCAGTAGAATATCTGTAGAAGTGCTCAGTGGGCTGCCAGATCTGGCCTGATTAAACATACCACAGTTGTTAGCACCAGACAGTTCTCAGATAAATCACCATGGGAACCTAGAGGGACAAGTTCAACAATACAGCATCACACAAGAGGAACAGGAGGGCCCTGAACGAAACAGTATATGACACGAATTAGATGGAGGGGGGGTTCTCCCACACTAAGAAAAACAAGACGTGGTAGTCTTGTGAGGATGACAGCGGGCAAAGCAAGTCAATGCAAAGACAGACACAAGAATGTCGCTCGAAGTACCATAGTCATCCACTTGGATTGGTTTCAACTATGACGCAAAGTTTCCGGAAGGTCTTACAGACAAACCCAGCCCTGATCCCAAGTCATAACAACAAGTCTACATCTAGGCCTGCAATCTCCCTTCAGGGGTATTGAATCCACACTGAGAAAAATGCTAATTCAACCCAGGTGTTATATAGAGACTTCCTACAAGTGGAGAGAGAGAGAAAGACAGAAAGAGAGAGGCAGAGAGAGAGAAAAAGAGAGAAAGACAGAGAGAAAGAGAGAGAGAGAGTGCAAGGCCTAACCAAAGGAAGATGATCACAGCTTGTTAAAGGTCACCACGCTAGTTTGGTCAGTTAAATGCCTGCATTTTCAGAGCGATGACAAGTCCAGCCTCAAAATGACAACAAACAATCATGTCCCCAAAATAGGTGTGTTTGTATAAGCTTGTTTTCTCGGGCATGTGCGGAGATAGTGGCATGTGCTATATAGTTTGCTCATCCTACATTCCTCCAGCTCAAGTTGTTGTGATAGACCTAAACTAAACAGGGTTGTAAGGTGCACATCCAACCAAGCCCAATTAATTACACTACAGACCCTGGAATCTAGTAGGCACCAATATAGAGCTAAGTCGGCTAAGGCGCACATGATAATGCATTAAATGATTATTGAGTGCTCATCTGACAACCTCCTAGTAACTCTTGGAGAGTGGGCAAGCTATGTTGGCAGTGACGAATGGTGTGCCTGCACAGGCATCAGTACAATGATATGTCAAGTAATGCTGTGTTGTACCAGGACTGAAGCAGCAGGCTGTCTCTAACAAAAAAAGGGCTCAATGTTATGTCACAGAAATTTGTTCCAAGAAATCTGATCATAAATTAAGTTTATTCACATATGCACCAGTCTGATAATCGACTGACTGATCAATTTTACTGCAAAAGCCTAATCACTTCTGCACAGCCATAGTCAGCATACAATCCTTGTTCAAACACACACACAACTTTGTTGTAACTTGCTTGTGGGCCTAGGACACAGCCCCAATTATTAAACGATCGTTCCACCACAGGCCACCAAAACCGCTCAGACAACCATGGCATAATAAAAAATGTCCCAGTTGTGATCTACGAGCTCACTGCCAAACACAAGTCTTTCTCGAATGCGAAAGAATGGGCCTTTGAGTGAAACTGCCCAATTATCGTTTCGAAAAGCTGCCATTAACACTCTGTCGACCCACATTGATAATGGCACAGACATTAGCCAGCCACACTACACTATACATGTTGTGTTACATGTCAGCCTGCACCAAAAAGCCAGCACAAGAATTCAACAGTTAATTGCTGTTAAACCATTTAAACGTGCCAGACAAAATAATATAGGCTTAGTCTAGGCTAGGAGTGAACTCCTACTAACACAACATACTGACAGCTATACCAACAGGCTGCAGTGTAAACAACTAATAAACAAAACAAAAAAAAACACCTAACAATGCCTATAAATAAATCCACAATGCCTATATCAACTATTTGGCAATGAACAACACATTCAAGGCCCAACACATAATGGCTGTACTGTTGAGGCATCAGCTAACACCACCAAAAGCTCTGTCAGGTCAATGACCCTGTTTGCATTTTCTGAGCATCAACAACTTTGTGCCAGCACCTGTTATTTGCCAATTGGCAACATACCATTCCAACCAAACATTCTGTGATTTCATTACACACTTATGTCAGTGTAGATAGAAACAACTATTTGGTTAAAAATTAGGCTACAGACACTTTTAGGAATAGAGGCATGATAAGGAGTGTTGGAAAATATCAACACCATTCTGAAAAACTGACAAATAGACTCAGTGGAAAGGAAAAGTCAAAGCTAATCGGATCAATGAAATGGCTAGGCAGAGTCAGCTGCATTTACAAGGCTAACAAAACTGTCGTCAGAAGTTAGTAGGCTTCACGCAATGCCTCATTCATGCAGGTAGGCTAGCCATGAGATGCATGTTTACATCGCCCATGATGCTTAAAAACGCGATCTCTAGCCAGAGAGGATTTCTAAGCGATAAAAAATGTAGGCTAACATACATCTCCTTTCTCTCTGCAGACTTGGCTAGGGTGAGGAAACATCTTTAGGTCCCTGAAGGAAGAAGACGCTCCCTACACAGGGATATAGCGCGGGGAAATGATCAGTTAAATCCATATGGTTAAGTAGCTCATTAAATGTGGTGGTTAGTCATTTCAGAACCAACGCAGGTCTAAAAATAAAGCAGCGAGAAGCTGTGACCATCACTTTTTTGAGTGATGGGTCGATGTATTATTGACCTAAACACACACTTGTAGTTTATTGGTTTAAGATTTGATTTAATTGAATTGAGCCAACAATCAAAATTGAGTGTGACGTTTGACAAGGCATCCACGTTGTGTTTACAGTGGTTACACAGGGGTATTGCTAATTAAATCTACAGACCGAGTGGATATTTCTGTGGATCTACTAAACTGAAAGATGACTTTAATGTGGAGGGTCCATTTCCTGATTCTGTAATGTTAAAATAAGCAAGTTTTCTCTAAATCGTAATTTACTGACGTTTCAACACAAAGGAAGTTCTAACGTTAGGCTACTCCAAAACTTTCATCCGAATGCCCCCTTCATAACCCACGTCACCCAGATAACAGAACTGTCAATAAGAAAATCATATAGTAAAGTTTCAAGACATGTAACTTTACACTCGATAACTGCCTAAACTTCACAACAACTCGGTCACATCGTTATTGTCACTATATAATATTCCATTTTCTCTGGAGACATGTCCTGACAAATTCTTAACCCGCCACCACCACACCAGGGATTAATGTTATGGACATGATTATTACCACCTCTAGCTAGACTCACTCATTTAAACAGTTCAGTAAATAGTCTAGTAAACCCGACCATGTGTCCAGTGGCTAAACATGAAAAAAGAAAATAAGCGTTCAATAGTATTACCTTTATAAGTCATGAATTTCCAGTTTGGAAAAGTTTTCCCTCGGCTTATCTTCACATGGATCCTGAGATAGTCCAAAGGAACGCCGTGGAGCTCCTCCTCCCTCTCGAACTACCACATGAGGTCATTTAACAGGGCGAGCAGAGACAGCCTGTCCAACCCTCCAGAGGTGATCTCTCCAAAACATAAGTCGCAAAGTTAACTCAGACTTGCATTAGGCTATGCAAGTCTGCTTTCAATCTGCACATCACTTGTTTTTAACATAGAGATGGAGTTACACTTTTCTTGTTAAGGCTACAAAATTGGCATATTGGGAACAAATAGGCTGTCACGCCAGCAAATGGAATTTTATAAAACTGTAGGCTAGGCTATTGATTATTCGCAAGAAAATGTTTGTGCTAATATCATTGCTACTTTCATTTGTAAGACTCATTACACTTTCACTATTAGGCGACTCCCAGCTATTCATTTGATATTGCATAGCCTTTCATTGTATAGAATACAACCTAAATCGAAACCATTTGCACATTTACGTTTAAATAAATAAAGGAATAGATATTTGCCCTGTCTCATTGCAACATTTCTAGAAAAAAAGGCAGGTTCTTGAAGGTTTGTCTAAAAGACCCTCTACTGTCAACTCTCCTCTTAAAACTAGAGCCGTAATAAAAGCTACTCTCTGGTGACCCCATGAGGACGAAAATAGTTAATGCAGACTATGTGTATTTACCAATGTGTTCTTTCTATATTTTTCACTTGTTTTATCTGCCTCAGTACAAGTTGTGACAGAGGAAAATTCATAAATATCTTTACATGTTGATACCACCTGTTGAAAGTTTGGCACTTCTCCAGTAGCTGTCGAGATAAAGCCAATAGCACACCATAACTTGTTGTCTTGGGAACACATTTTTGTAGACCTATAGTGGGCAGTGTTGTCTTACTATCCTCATTATCTTCAGCTGGGGAGATGCTAAACAGAAACTAATTAATTTGATCCATCTTTTATCATAGAGAAGTCTGCCATGATGGCCTGTGATAATAAAAGCACTAGAAGAGAGTGGCCCTCTATTTTGACATTGTACAGGCTTATGAATAAACAACGAATAAATCATTCATTTGATAAACATGAGAACAGGCATCAACTTCTTTGTAAGCAACAAATAAGAATAATATCCTTGCCTTGATGGGTTTACTAAACTAAATCCAAACTCTGCACTGCAGGCATGGATCTCTTACGTCTGCATTGGATTCCCAAAAGTCCTCATTATACACATTAAAGTAATCAGGACGATTCGTATGTGGCTAAGACGGGATGTTTTTACTGTAAATGAATACTTAGAATCCCTTAATCTATTGCACCTGTTTACCTCTAAGGTATAGCAATAAAAGAACCCTTTACAATTCCTGTAAATAAATAAACAATATATTGTATACCTTGTGTTTGAGTGAGAGTTGTTGGGACATGTTTGTGCTAATTAAGTAGGCAAGTGTCACAGTATATGAACTTTGATCAACCCATTCCTGTATTCGACAGCTACCCAAGGCTTAAAAACATTGAATCATTCAATTTTCTTTCAATAAAACTAATTTGAGTTACAATCATAAAGTTCAGTAATTCAAAGTATAATAGTAACGGTACACATAATGTTAAAATTATAAAATAATTATTAGGGTTAATTGTAATAATAGCATATCCGTCAATTTAACAGGACAGACAAGTGTAGGAGGAAATCTGACTCCTAAAGAATCGGTTCATGATACGCTCTAGCTCGTCCTGCTCTCCTCCATGATTCCTTTCTCAGATGTTATGAAGACACAACATCCACTACCAGCTGTCTTTTACATAATGGTTTTTCATCTGTTAAGTGAAAAACTCCAACCGTTCTCATGAAAGATCTGTATTCATCATTTGTTACAAGATATATTTTTATTTATTCTTATAATGAAAAAATATATAAAGATATTGGTGAATGAGGCCCACTGACTGTTAAAAATGTGCAAATCAAAACTGCCATTTGAAGATCTAAATCATGGTTTTATGAGAGATAATTTTACCATGGAAATTGTAAATTCTTTCAGATTACCTCATTTGAATCCAGCGCCAAATGGTTGCCTAAGCTTTTCACATGCCTGTCCAATGGCCCACTTTGGACTAGTCGGTGGTGGCAGCGTGTGAATGGACTAACCACAGGGCTCACTCCTCCTCTGCCCCAATGAAGGACTGTAAAGCCCCTTTCCCATTCAGTGGTCTCAGGGTGGTCACAGCTCATCACAAGGAGGCTGTTGTGAGGGATGTGTGAGCGGTACATAAATATTCTGGGAGCTTCTCAAGCACGGGAAGAGAAATAAGGAACCATGAAGGAACCTTGGTGAAATGAGAACCATCTCTGTGGATTTTGGACAAGATCTAGAATGGCTCTCGACCCATTTTTAACCAACACTTCCTTATGTCCTCTTCACACCCTATGCCAACTTCTAAACCCCCACACTAAATGATAAGTTCAGTATGCTCAGACTTCCCACTATTAAATATATATTTTAAAAAAAAAGGCCACAAAAATGAATGCAATTAAAACCTGTTGACTCTTGTAGCCTTCGACAATAGTTTGTCTAAACTATTCTTATTTGTATGATGTGTGCTTCATTGACTATACAGTTAATGGTGTGTATGCAATGGTGCTCCTCTTGTTGCCAATGTGTAACCTGCAATGTGTAACATGCAAGTGGTGGAACAGATTGACACATCGTTCCCAAGCATGAACAGCTCTTTAAAAATTTCTTGCACACAAGTCAATTGAATACTTTTCTTGCAGCGATTTAAAATGTGTGATGAACGGAGATCAGTCCCCCCATTAGTTGAAAAGCAGCCCCAACTGGCTCACTTTTAGTGGCCCTGATTAGAAACACTGGACTACACAATGAGGAAAAACATGAAGTTTGTCTCCATCTAGTGGTGGTCATTAATAATGCAAGAAAACCAAATGGGTTTGCAGAAATGTGAATCTTTACTCAAGTTGAAGACCTTAAGAGAGACAGTGAAAAAAATGAACTCTTTAGAGAACCAACAAAATGAAGCCTTTAAAGTAATGCCATGCAAACATAGAAGCTATAAACAAATACCAAATCAGTCTTACTACAAAAGACATTTTAGAAACAGTGAATAAGTGCATCAAGCTAGTTCACTTTTTTTTTTTAAAGTTCAAACACAGTTTCAACATGACTCGAACTTGCAATGAAACACTCAAAAAGCACAAACCAAGATTGGTTTATAGTAAGCATACAAAAATACCTAAGCGATATTAAAAAAAGTCTTGCACCAAAGCGGCAAGGGTAGAAGAACTTGCATCTAACAGCCTAAACAGATGTCACATTAATGGAATGGGTTAAAGTTTAACTGGCAACCTGTGACAGTCCCTCAATGCACACAACACGCTTCAAAGCACACCCTTACTTCCTGTTTGCTTTGCAGTCGACTACACAAGTCAGACCTGTGGAACTCAGAATGCTGGTGAGTGCCTGAGCGTGTGGGAGGTGTGTGTGTGTGGGGGGGGGGTTGCTCAGCATTTACGAGGCTGCTGAATAAAGAAGGTCCGTGGCACATGTGGTTTCTCCACGGCTGGGCGCACCTTGCTGTGCCGCACGCTCACTGGGGTCTCCGGAAAGTCATGACCCAGCTGCAAGAAATACATACAAAAAAAAAAATAATAAGATGAGTAAATATACCCCTACACACACACTAAGATGCATAAGAGACAATGCATTTCTTGTGGGCATGCATCAAAGTCATAATGCATGATACTATGCATGCAACTTGGCTTGCATCTTGACAGTTTCCAGAAAAACTGGTTGGTTTATGAAAGCACAACTTCTAAATTCTTTATCGAGGAAGTGAAGTGAATGCTTAAATGGTTTTATGTATAGTACACATGGTACATTTTACAAATGACTGACCCTCATCCATTCAATCCCATGCATGGATTAAAAGACCACTAACCACATGGATTAAGGCTTTAAGTAACAAGCCAACAGACAGTACAGACCTTGTCCAGGGTTCCAGCCAAAAGAACACTGACTTGCTGCATTCTGGAACTGGTGCTCAAAGATCTAGAGAAAAAAGAAAATGAAAAGAACCTTTACATCATTTTCAATCCTGATATACTCCACATTAGAAGTGTAGTTTAGGCATGTAGAACAGTGCCCCCACAAAGCTACCTACCAGAACCAAGAAAGTTTCTGCCAAATTGCAATGTGAATTTATTACTAATCAAGACACGTACGACAATGACAGTCAAAATCTCCAGAGGATCTGAGATAAATAAATGGAGTGAGATGTTGGAACATACTGATCCAAAGTGACTGACTGGCATACCTGGGTTTCTCAGGCCTCTTTGTGTCCTTTTCTGGGGTGCTAGTCTCCTCTGTGCTCTTCTTGGCCACGCGCATGCCCCCTGCCTTCACTACACATACAGAGATAAATCACAACATTGTCACACAGCAGACACCAGACAGTTACCAGCCCGGGCGGCAAGGGTAGTTTAAGGATACAGACGCGCAAATAAACAAATCATTATTTAGGACACAGCGAGAGTGGAAAAATTAACATGAGCCTATAGGCATTTCCATTGGCAGCATGACTAGAGTTTAGGCTTCAGGGGCTGATTGTTTACCTTGGAGCCATGGTGCTATTGCTGACAAATAACTAGGTGGGCTAATCAGTTCTGTAGAGATTTGCCAGACAACCCCGCATAGGATCGAAAGCTAAACAGCCATGCCTACACTGTGTGTGTTTGTGTGTGTGTGTGTGTGTGTGTGTGTGTGAGAACGTTAAATTGCCCATCCGTACTATACTGGACAAGAAAAGCATACACAGGGTTAAAACACAACCCCACCTACCCATAAAGTATGAAACGGAGGAGGAAAATAATGACATGATATAAACTTGAAGCTTGCGAAATTTGTAATGCAATTCACACTGCAATTAGCCCGATTTCCTTCAATTTCTAACGCGTTTGTTTAAAAAGCAGCTGTATAACATCGAATTTCTACAAATTAATAGCCAAAATGAATTACACGGTTTGAGAGAAATTGCGAAAAAAAAATGTTTTTAAGACGCCTCTCTAAGCAAAAAACATGCAAAAACAACAACAACAAAAAAAAACCCTTGCGCGCTGTACAAAATGTTAGGGTACAATGCTCCCTTTGCTTGCCAAGAAATCCAAATCAAACTGAAGTTCGAACCAAGAAAAATCTGAAAACAAAACAAAATGGTACAAAACAAAATGTCTACTAAGCTATAGAAACAGGTCAATCCATGCCATGCATGAAGCAAATGTGAACAGAACAGATATGCATGAATAAACAGCTAAATAGAACAATTAGTACGATTCTTAAATATAAACTATAGTAGTTTTATAAAAAGAGTGCACAATGAGCGTAGTCAGTCTATATTGAAAAATAGCTTTTCCAAACTGACAAAGTCGAGCCAAACAAAGAAAAAGAAAGACGTGCAGACAATTATCTGCAGCGGCGATTAAATTCAACCTCGAGTGAAACGAATCAAAATACCTGCTGGGGGATGGCCAGCCTTAAGAGTGAGATTCTCTCTCATTCCAGGTTTAGGTACTTGCACCATGTTGAAGTTTTCTCCACAATAAAGGTACATGAAGTACTACAACGCCCACTCTGTTGATTTTATAGTCGTAGAATAGCGTGACGTGATCCGCACTTCACACAGGAAGTTCATGGCCTCTGCGCAGCGTTCACTGTTTATACATCATGCGCAGCGCCATTGTACTCCACGGGCAAACCGAGTGACTATCCAGTTGAGCTATACATGAGCATTATCACGAGACCATCTGCTTGTTGTTTTGATTATGCACCAAGGTGGGCTGGACATGAAGCATCTCTTCCATCGCATTTCAGCATCACTTCCGTCATTGTGTGAACTCGATGCGTAATGCTGTCCCGAAGTTTTGTGAAATCAACGGTAACTCAAACCGTAGTTATGTAGGCTACGATCCTTATACATAATTAGGACTACGCGTTGCAATATTTAGTCAACTATGATCTCTCTCATTGTGTATAGCCTCAACGCGTAGGTAAATATACTCCACTGATTCCGTTGAGTGGAATTGGGTGACGGATAGCCCAAAACCCTGCACTTGAATCTGGTAAGACTGGAACATGCCGAGACTTGCCCAGTGCTTATGTCAAGTTTTACCATATAGGCAAGCTCGAAAAAGGTCAACCACAACAGAACTGTGTGAGCGCGCATTACAGTAAGATAAAAACAAAACATACTCCAATACAAGTCTATTTCTATTAGTTCTATTTTTATGCATTGAAGATTTGAGTTGATTTTAGATATTGTACGTCCTACTTTGAAGAGGAATCGTGTTATGTTGCGTTCATTCACTAAGCAAATAAATAGGCCTATGGATAGGCAAAGCTCCGCACAGGCCAATAATCTTTTATTTTTGCTGCTATGCATGGTAAAGGGCAGTGAGCTACCCCATGAACCTTGCTGAACAAGTAATGGAAAAATAAAGATACTATATTTGCAAATTCACAAAAATGTCTGAAATTACACAATTCATTTAAAAAACAAAAGTGATTTTTTTTATTACTCCAGACTGTTTTCAATGCCAACCTTGCCCCCACCGTCTCCATTCATATTCCATATATTTATTTATCTATATTCAATTCAACATGGCACACATCCGTGCTGATGAAAGTAAACCTGGTGGCCTTTGTTTCTGTATTTACAATAAAATGATGGAAATGTACAAGACTCAGTGGCATTCACAATCTTAACAATAGGTACGAATACAATTTGTTCCCTCTGTACAAACTAATGAAATTAGATTATTATTATTTCTCTCATTTTTCTTTTCTTTTTTTTCTACAGATACATGTTGGTGATCGGTTTTGGCCTACTTACACATTTCCCCACTTGATTCTCTATCGCAAACCTTTTTTTAGTCGTCACGTTACGCATCCTTTCTCCATGCTATCACAACTACATCTTCAAAAGAAAAAAGCAAACACAAACACTGGCACTGGCGCAGGGAGCCTGTGGCAGACTGGTATCCTAGCCTAGCGTCCCTGCTCTTTTGTCCCCACACACTCACTGCAAGACTCTTTCCTCTCTTTCGCTCTCCACGTCTTTTTCTTGTTAATCAAAAACAACAAACATTCCATGTATTCATTCATGTATCACTTTCCATTTCTCCCATCTGATTTCATTTCATCATCATCATCCTCATTATCATCATCATCATCATCATCATGACCGCCACATTCATCTTTACTCTTTTTTTTTGTAAAAAAGGAGACAACAGCGAAAAAATAACAACACACAAACTGACACACAAATAAAAGTTCATGTGGAAGAGTTCATGGAGCTTCTTGGCTAAGGTCCCGTTTCTCCATCATAATTTCTCTCTTTCTTCTCCTCATTCCACTCTATACCCAAGAGTCGGGAGAGCCCGGGTACTGTTCCGCCCGGTAAGAAGGCCTCCGTGTGGTGGAATAGAAGTCCACATAGTTAGTAGTGGCTTTCAGCCCGAGTGGCTGGGGCGTGTAGTCCGCCGTGGAGTAGCGCACGGCACTGTCCTCCAGGTAGCGGTCCTCGTAGGCATGCGGCGACTGCAGGTACATTCGGTAGGTGTCGTAGTTCCTCCTGCCTGGCTCATCACCATAGTACTGTGGCTGTAGAAAAAAACATAATAAAAAGGGTTCCTAAGATTAGCCTCTTTCACACAGAGAGATATATTTTTACTTCTTTAAACTGCTTAAGGCTGATGTTGTTTAGGCATATGTATTTGCTTATCATCTCAGTGAATGCTTTGTTATTTTGAGTCATATTCTTTTTTTTTTTTTAAATGAAAATGTTGAGAAATTTCTTTGAAGCTCTAATGCACAATTTATTTTCATTAGTGACCCATCATTCTAAATTTCCAAAGGTCACCATTGTACAGATCGGCTTTGGTCACTTAGAAATGGTGCTTTGTTTTGTGCCTGTGTACTCTGATAGCCTGTGCCCTTCACTAACTTAATTTCTGGCTCCGACGTCAGCAATTGATCTCTGCCTGGAAATATTTCTGGAAACTTTACACTCAGTGGTCAGTCACACACACACACACACACACACTCACACACAAACACAGATATATATATATATATATATATGTCATATTTATCAGATTCCACAGATCAGTGGGTTTTAGAAAGGAAACTCTGAGAAAGTTAAAAAAAAAAAAAAAAAAAATTATATTTCTGGATTCTGTGATTCCTTAGGTCTAGTTTAGACATGGGATGTTTACTGGCAGCTGGCTTCTCTATAAAGCACCCAACCTTCCTCTGACCCCCCAGCACTTGTCTAGAGCGGGAGGGGGGGGTTTGCCCGGGGCTTGAAAAGATAGACGGTTACCGAGGACACATCGATAGATAGACGATAGAGGAGACGAGTGAGAGTGGCAGAGCGAGCTAAAGCAGAGTGTGTGTGTGTGGTGTCTGTGTAAATGTGTGTGTCTCTCTGTGTGTATGTGTGTGGTGTCTGTGTGTGTGTGGGGGGGGTGTCTGTGTGAATGTGTGTGTGTGTGGTGTCTGTGTGTATGTATGTGCATGTGTGTGGGTGTGTTTGTGTCTGTGTGTGTTGGGGGTTGCCTGGTGAGAGGAGGACTTCACACAGGTGGATGCTGCATGTGCCCTGAGGCACTCAACTGCTAGCTGCAGTGTGTGGATGTCAGAGAGAAGCCTGTTGCTCTACCTGTGTTCTTCTGGGCTCCTCTCGGGTTGGGGAGGAGTAGGAACCGATATAATATGGCGATGACTTTGCAGACCCTAGAGAGACAAAACAAAAAAACAAACAAGCAGAAAAAAATTAAAACCGTTTATCTTCAAACAGTCAACATCAGCACAGCAACACATAAAATATCAGAGCCAGACAACAGCTAGCCAGCCGTGAAACACGATGAGGCGGATTCGGCCGAGCGCTACGAAAACAAACATCCTGGCGCGTCTCCCCGGGGAGAGTACGGTTGGACCCGGCGATGGAACAGCCTGACAAAAGACACTCAGGAAGCCAGACGGCAAGGCTGATGTTGTGCCGAGCACTGTAGGGCTGGAAATGTCTTTGGCAGGTTCTCACAGAGGCGATGGCACCGTCTGCCCAGTCTGCTAATGGGATCTCTGAATGACACTGCCTGCTACGCCGGGCCAGCACATGTCTAGACAGGTATGGCAAAAGAAGTGCACCTGTGTGAATTATATTGAGGGAATACAGCAGTATCTAAACTGACTGCCCACACAATGATTATAAAGTGTACACAGTGTATATGTACCTAATATTATACCATATATGCACATACTACGTAATATACATAGTGTGGCCATGTTTTTGAGACTGTGTCTGGCTGAGTGCTGCAGCTCTGTTGGAGCACCCTGCAGTGTGTGCAACAACACAGGGCTGATTACAGACTTCAGAGTGTGATTCCACATCCACTTCATCTGGGGGCCACTGTGTGTGTGTGGGCCACTGTGTGTGTGCGTGTGTGTGTGTGTGTGACAGAGAGCGAGAGATTGAGAGAGTGTGCATACACAAACGCGTCTGTGAGACTGTGAATGCGTGTGAGTGAGAGAGCGAGCGAGCGACTGTCCAAGCCAGGACTCAGAGCTCTGTTTACACTGCCCCTCCCTATCGGACTTGCTGCCGAGGCCCAGGCCCTGTCCATCTGTCCCCGTGGCCCATCTCGGCCCCACCTCGAGCAGGCAGACAAAGGCAGCTTTGTGGCGGGTGCCCAGAGCCCGGGCATGCCTAGCCCTCTGCACCCAACACCCCCCCCCCTTCACACACACACACACACACACATCCCAACTCCTCTTCCAGCCACAACAAAGAGCCACCAGAACAGAGCTTACAGTCTCCCCAGCCCAGTGTCTCTACCGCAGAGATGAGCAGTCGGTGTGTGTGTGTGTGTGTGTGTGTACGCGTGTCTGAGTTTGCCCTCATGTGTCTCTCGCTCAGGGAATGACTCTGCAAATTTGCATTTTGAGAGCGCCTCAACACCGCTTACAGGCCAGTACTGTGATTCTCAACCGGACAAAACCAGGCCAGGCCTTAGAGAGAACACAGAAAGATACGCTTTAATAGGCAGCCATTTTGGAATCAGGCAGGTTGCCCGCTTACCTGTGTATTGGTTTTTATGTACGTTGTTGTCGCCTTGGTAGTTATAAAATTGCATAGATGACTGGGCCCTCTGGTAGTCAGAGCGTTGCTCTTTGATGCCCAGCATGGCAGGAGAGGAGGTGGCACTGCCCGCTGTGAAAACACACACACACACACACAAAACACACACACACATCAAACAACACCCATCAGAGAGCTATTCAGTCGTCAACACCAACAGACCAACACCACAGATGGCTGTTTACTCATCATGAGCTGTGTGTGTGTGTGTGTGTGTGTGTGTGCTGAGCTCACCAGGCTGGTGGACTGGGGATATCTGTAGGTTGCTGGTTGGTAACGTGGGCTGAGACTTGAACCGGTCACGCTCCAACGTAGTCACAGGGGTGACAAAGTGATTCTGGTTCCATCCATCCTAACACACACACACACACACACACACACACACCAAAGGGGATAGAGAAAAAACTGTTGAGAGAGCATTCCTCTTTTATTGAAATAGAACAAAGTAAACTCCCAGAGGCCAAAAGGTTTTGAAATGATAAAGTTTTGCTGGCATTCGGAGGTCAGAAGCAGCTGCAGTGATTCCTCCCCTCCCTCCCTCTCTCCCTCCTCCCCTCCCTCTCTCTCTCCCCCTCCTCCTCTCCCCTCACCTTTTTGTAGATGGTGCGCAGGTCTCTGTACAGCCAGAGGGTGTTCAGCACCTGGGCTGCTGCTTTCACCACCTTCATTGAGAACCTGAAGCAATCACACAACATTCATTTCTTTCCAACTCTCCACAATATGCACTTTCAGAAATCTGGCTTTTCTCTGCTCCTATAGTAGTATAATGGGCATAGATAAAATACATCTATCTATCTATCTATCTATCTATCTATCTATCTATCTATCTATCCATGCAGCCTAACAGACTCAGAGAGGGACTGGCCGAGTTGTTTTTCCATGAATCTGTAGCTTTACATAACCCTCTGTGGTGCTGCGGTGGCTAACTGTTTGCACAGGAGCTGAGACATAGCAATCATTCCTCACACTGGCTCCAGTCTGCTAGCCTACCCCGGCCTCTGCCAAGGCCCCCAACCCCACCTCCACCCCCACCCCCACCCATCCAAGCTCTGCCAGGCCCCAGGCGCACCTCTCTCCCCGGCCTCGGGTGATGTTCACCAGCTTCTCGATGCCCCCCGTGTCGGCCAGGGCCTTGGCGTTCTCCATGTTCTTGCTGGTGACCTCGTGGAGGGTGCAGCAAATGGCCGCCACCGTCTCGTCCGACAGCTGGGTGGTGTTCCCCCCCGGGAGCCGGTTGACAAGGTCTCTCATGGCGTACTTTCCTAAACACACACACACACACAAATGCAAACACACACACACACACACACACACACACACACACAAATGCAAACACACATCCACACAAGCACAGAGACACACACACATACACAGTTTGGAGATAGAGAGAGAGAGAGAGAGAGAGAAGGGGGCAAATTTAGTGAGGCAATAACACAGACATTATGTAATGCGTTTCCGTGTGCTCACAATGTATATGCAAGCCCTCCACTGGGCAAGGGCTCACCAAAGAACAGAGTGTACTTCTCTTTCTACGTCTGTCTGTCTCTGAAGTTGTCTCTCTCTCTCTCTCTCACACACACGCACTCTCTCTCTTCCTCATTCCCTCTTTCTCGCACTCTCTTTTCTTCACTCTCACTGTCTCTAATTCACTCTCAATATCTCTCTTTCCCTCGATCCCCCTCCCTCATTCACTCAAATTCTCACTCTTCCTCTCTCCCTCCCTCATTCTCTCTCTCTCTCTCTCTCTCTCATTCTCCCTCCCTCATTCTCTCTCTGTCTCTCTCTCTTTCTTTCTCTCTTTCTCTCTCATTCTCCCTCACTCATTTTCTCTCTCTCTCACTCATTCTTTCTCCCTCACCATTTCTCTCTTTCTCCCTCACTCCCTCATTCTCTCTCCCTCATTCTCTTTTTCACTCTCTCTCTCCCTCTTCTGGCTGCTCCATAGGATCATATTTATGCAGCTGCACTCATGAGTGAGAGGAGCAGCAACGCAGTCATTCCTGCGGCCGCACCCCACGCCGCACTGCAGTCTCAGGGGGAAGCAGCACTGCTGTCTGCCGTCTCTGACGGAGGAGCAAAATAACGAAACAAACACTAAAAAAACTTCTCTCCTTCTTTCCTCTCATCTTGAGCTGTGTGTGTGTGTTTTCCTTTTCTTTCCTCAAGCGTGTATCTTGCTTTGTTTGGAGACCTGCATGTTTCATGAGGTGCCCGGGGGCTTGTTCTGGTGAGAGCCGACCTCTTCATTATTTCCACTGTTTACTAATAAAATGTGTTCCGTCGGGAGGCGCACACACACAGGCGATGAGCAGCAGGATTGGGATGCAATTCGACTGTGACAATCAGGTTTTATTATTACGCCTCTAATTGACTCAAGTACACAGTTCGCCTCTTGTTTCCACTAAATTGGGTCTACATCATTCCATTCGAATCCAACACATGGGGAGGTGTGTGTGTGTGTTTTTCTAACAACCTGGCAACCATCTCCTACTTGGGCCAGATCAGTGGTTCTCCCTTTTGGATCTCCATGCCAATTACTATTCGCACGATAACCTCCCTGGTGCTGCCAGGAATTAGACCATCTTGACTGCCAGAGACTTGACTTGTTTTCCTGTGTTTGAAGGGTTTCTTTTCTCTTTATTGTGGCTTTATCAAAGGAACAATTGTCTCTAAAGACATAACTAAGTGCATTTTTGGAAAGTGTGTGTGTGTGTGTGTGTGTGTGTGTGTGTATGTTACTAAAATTCTGTGGTGTGTGTGTGTGTGTGTGTTACTAGAATTCTGTGGTGTGTGAGTGTGTGTGTGTGTGTGTATATATGTTTGTCCATAATAAATGGCAGTATCCATGGGCATGTTTGTGTGAGGGGTTCCTCACCGATGAGCTCCTTGTTCCTGACATCCAGGGCCATGTTCCTCAGTGCAGTGGCCACAGAGCACACCACGCGATCATTGTCCATCCGCAACAACTCCACCAGGATGGGCAGACCCTTCTCTTTACGCACAGCTGCACGGATGTACGCCGCAAACTGGAGGGGAGAGCGAGAGAGAAAGCAAAAGAGAAACGGAGAAAGAGGAAGAAGAAAAGAGTGAGTGTTAGAGAGAGAGAGAGAAAGAGAACGAAAGAGAAAGAATTTGGTGTCTGCTACACAGAACAGGATGTGCTCTATTTGTGGCATTTGCAGACATTCAACACCCATGCATGCATCGACTGGCTTTTGAAATATGGATAGGGGAATACTACGGGATCTCAAAACGGCACATTAGGGTGATTAAAAACAAGTGAATAGAGAAAGGGGAATAGAGACAGGCAAATAGACACAGAAGAATAGAAACAGGAGAATAGAACCAGGAGAATAGAAACAGGAGAATAGAAACAGGAGAATAGAAACAGGAGAATAGAACCAGGCGAATAGAAACAGGAGAATAGAACCAGGAGAATAGAAACAGGAGAATAGAAACAGGCGAATAGAAACAGAAGAATAGAAACAGGCGAATAGAACCAGGCCAATAGAACCAGGCCAATAGAAACAGGCGAATACAAACAGAAGAATAGAAACAGGCGAATAGAAAAAGGCGAATAGAACCAGGAGAATAGAAACAGGAGAATAGAAACAGGAGAATAGAACCAGGAGAATAGAAACAGGCGAATAGAAAAAGGCGAATAGAACCAGGCCAATACAAACAGGAGAATAGAAACAGGCGAATAGAAAAAGGCGAATAGAAACAGGAGAATAGAAACAGGAGAATAGAAACAGGCGAATAGAACCAGGAGAATAGAAACGGGGAGGACTCACCTTCCAGTTCCCCGCTGACAGGTTCTGCAGAGAGCCGGCAGCTCCTTCCAGTGTGGCGGGGTTGGAGCTCTCGGCCAGCAGGGTGAGGTAGGGCTTCACCACTGCTGGGTGCCACAGCATCTCAGCACCTTTAGGAGACTTGGAGAAGCCAGGGATGGGGCCCACGCCATCCCACTAGGTATAGAAACACACGTGCGCACACACACACACACACAGAAAAAAAAACAATAAATGTATGCACAGAGAAAAAC
>JAGFZM010000715.1:0-19270 GCA_017657215.1 Limnothrissa miodon
ATTAAAAAAACAAGGGCAAACACTAATGTTTGATGAGCTTGTATTGTGTGTGTGTGTGCTGCTTGTGTCTCTTGGCCAAACAGAAAACTGCCTCCTGGATGCATTCTAAAATGGCTACCTTCATCTAGGGCTTGTTTCCCCCCTAACACGTACAGTGTGTATGTGTGTGTGTCCGTGATTGTGTATGTGTCTGTTTCATGTAAGGCCTATTCTCCTTACACTTACAGGCTGTCAGACTGAAACTGGAAAGGTGCCAAGAGTTGAATGTTTGAATTCTATGTGTGTATGTGCGTGTTAGTGTATGTATATGTTTCCACTTCCTATATGGACAACAGTTACACAGACACACAAACACACACATACACCTCTGAGGCAATCTCAAGTAGTTTCCATTACTCCATAAGCATGTTTGAGCTTTACCTTCACCATAGAGGGCGAGCAGCTTTGCTCTGCTCACAGACACAGACCAGAGCACGCTAGTCCTCATGGACAATGGCTGCCACCTAGTGGATATTTGTATGAACTTCATGCGGCACGAAGCTATAGTGCCATGCCAGTTCAAGTTGAAATCCAGTGTGACTCAGTCCATAGCTGTTGTTTGAGGTCACAGAGAGGGGTTAGAAGGAAAATGAAAATAGATTTTGCACAGCCTAAACCAACAAGGGAACCAGCAGAGAACTGAACTACCTGAATGAGACAGAAGATCACTTTCAGTTTTTTTTCTTATACTCCAAAATGTAGTCCAATCTCTCTAATGGTCATGGGACTCAATGACTTGTTCACACAGGCTATCTGAATACATTAATTAAATAACTCTAATAAAAAAATTAAATTAATTTGTTTACTCCTGTGGTGTTTCATGGTACAGTAAATATTTTCAGGCCCATCGATTCTTACCTTTAGATGGACTACGTGTTTGTGTTTGTGCTTCTGGTGACAGCCTCCTTAAAAAAATGTTTCCAAAAAATCACTTAAGTACACAGGCTTCATTCAGTAAGTGCTAAAGGCCATAACTAGTACACTAAAGTTTTAGATTTGTAATATTCAAGAGAGCATAAGTTGATACAGAGGTCTATCGCAAAAAAATCTGGTGATAATCACTGATTTTATGTGTTCTACCTCAAGTTATCGGATCATTTTAGTTACACAGGGATCAGTTAAATGGGGTTAGTAAATTACTTTTGGTTTCATTTCACCCAGTTCTGTTTTTGTCAGATTCTGGTTTGTTATTTGCTCTGTGTTGTATGAAATCTGTCCCAGAGAAAGCAGGCAGTAAGAGCGCTAAAGACTGGATCACACTGGATTTCTCCTTTATTCTACTGTCATTAGCATCTATGCCTTTGGAACATCAGCAGAGACCAGGCTTATTGTTCTTTAATTTTATTAGCAATCATAGTAATTATGAAAAAAATACTTATATATATCTGGTGTCTGTTTGAATGTGTGTGATGACGATGATGCTGTTTACAGAAATAAAAACCTACATAATAATTTTAAGTTAGATATATCTTCTTTGATCCTATATAAAATACATGAAGCACACTAAAACTAAACTAAAATGTGTGTGCGTGTGTGCACGTGTGTCTGTGTGACAGATAGAGAGAGAGAGAAAGAGAGAGAGACAGAGAGAAAGAGGGAGCAAGCTTTACACATCTTTGTGAAGTGTGTAAATATAAATAAAGTGATTGGATGGGGGTCAGAGGTCATCCCCTTGATCAGATGTCCTCTCCATCAAATACAAGCTCCGAGGCATGGGAGTAGTAGTCAAACTCTGGGAATTGGACAGGAAGGTCGGTCCAGGACTGCAGCGTCTCCTCTCTGTCATCCTGCAGCACCACAAAGCCTCCGATATTCAGGCAGGGGCAGTCCAGCTGCCGATGGCACATCATCGGACCCCAGAACTGACCACGGCAACAGTATCCAGGGCAACAGTATCCAGAAAAGGAAACAGGAAGTAGGGTAGCAGGAAGACAGGGAGATGTATGAGACCATCTCAGATGAAACTTAGCTTAGTAGATCACTCTACTTAGAATCAATCGAATATCCTGGATCTGGGATCAGTTGATCACTCTACAAATGCATTGTTGCTAACTTGTGCAGTAGGAGGGTACGAAGAATAAGAAGGTACTTTGAGTTCAAATCAACCTTTAAAAATATTGTCAAAAAATGGGCAGAAAACCATTTTCCAAGCTGACAACCTGGCTAGGACACACAGGGTCTAATAATAACACCATACATGTTGTTGGCTTGTATCCTGAGGTGTCTGTCTGTATAGGTTTCAGTCTCAGTTTTGGCCTCCTAACTACTCACCCGTGCACATTTTTTGCAGGAGATGTACTTTTCCGCCTCACACTGTGCCATCTTCTCCCTTCTCCCATTGGTGTTGATGTTGAACTTTGACCTAGGAAGCAATTTAGCTTGGTCATCATAAATCTATTCCCATGGTAACAAACTCTCATCTAACCTCTAACGCTATTAAAGACACGCTCAGTAAGTCTGTTTTTTAAAACTGCATTAAACGCCACAAAGCTGTAGGGGGGGGGGGGCTCTGTACAGCTAGCTGTATTGCTGTATTGTACAGTTAGCTGTAATGCTACCGTACACTCTCTCACACATTGCAAGTTCCGTATTCACTATACCGGGCTGTACAGTGGTGCGCTCAATTGCCGCCTGCAACACAAGAGGCCAGTCTAACAGAAAAAAACAATTTCTAAGCGATTTTATGACCACGAAAATGGTTGCATATAAACTTACTGAGAGCCTCTTTAAACTAAACATTTCAGCAATAGTTCATGCATTTTCAAACAAATCATTCATAGACATATTTTTTTGCTGGGCAATTGCAGCCAGCGGACTGAAGAGTGAGACTAACGTTGCTGTGTGTATCTAGAGCATAAAACTGACCAGGGGCTAGTAAGTAGTTTAGACTGGTCTATGGGGCAAGATTGGTCTTAAGTTAATTTACCGACCAGTCTGATACAAGTAAGACAGTTAAACATTTTCTTCATAGGTCATAACTGCTTTGTCTCAGTATACAGTTAAGTCTGACTATACCCTAGGCCTATATCTAAGTTATAGCTACACTTTATCTTTGTGAAACTGACCCCAGGTCAGCTCACTAACTCTTTTACAGCCACTAACTCTATTACACAAGTCTGTTCAGTCTTAATATGATATGGATGAAAAAAATCACAAAACAAAAACTTGGTTAGACTCACCGGAATTCCTCAGTGAGGTTGACATGATGTGCGTTCTCAATGACCTCGATGTCCTTGCCCTCACTCGCCACCACATCGCAGCCACGGCAACGGAACCTGACGGCCGAGGGGGGCACCCTTCTCCTCGCCCTCTCCTCACTCTTCCGCTGACGTAGCTTCTTCTCCACCCACGCCTCCATCTGATACTCCATTACCTATAGCACAAACAATATTTTAGCTCACTTTTCATTTACACACACACACGGCAGGTAAAGAAAACATATATCTTTGGTTTTGGTTGAAAAGGAATGATTGTAACTTTGAGGATATTGTTGTTTTTTCTATTAGTCTGAAAAGCCATTGACAAACCAAGGCAGAATGTCATAATTGATGCTACAATTCTTTGTCTTTGTTTTACTCTGACACCTGGGGAAGTTTTGGGTAAAGATGGCATTTGGGGCAGTATTGGGTAGAGATGGTGTTTGGAGCAGTGCTTGAGTTAGGTGTTGGGTGAAAACAAAAACAGTAAGTTACCTTCTTCTTGTAGATTTCTTTCTTCATTTCCTGGACCCCTTTGATGGCCTTCTGCATTAAGTCCTCCTTCCATTCATTCAGCTTCTCTCTCTCCGCCACCCCTGAGCCCTCTACACCAATCACAATGTAGCTGCTGCCATCAGCCCGCCCTCGCCCTCTTGCCTAAGCCAATCGTCAAAAAGCAAAGATATTGCATCAGATAACATGGTGTAGGTTATTAAGTTAAGAAAACAAAAAAACAAATGTAAACTGATCAAAGACACTAAGTGTGTTTGTGTGTGTGTGCGTGCCTTACCTGAATCATGGCAATCTCATTGGTGACCAAACAGTATCTGATGACAATGTTGCACTTCTCAATGTCCAGGCCCTCCTCAGCCACAGTAGTGGCAATTATCAGATTGATTTCTCCATCCTTAAACTTCCTGAGAACATCCCTCTGTTCACTCTATGTGAGAAACAGAGACAACACATAGTTAAACACACACCACCCAATATGCCAAAGATATTTTTTAGGAGAACAGAGGTGTTTGTGATGATGCTAAAGGTGTTTGTGAGGATGTTAAATGTGTTTGTGAAGATGCTAAAGGTGTATATGAGGAAGCTACATGTGATTGTGAAGATGCTAAGATTTATGTGGATGCTAAATGTCTTTCTTAAAGGAGAGGTTCGGTGTGATTGGGAGCTGGACTGTACTGAAAGATGTTACAGAGTACAAAAATATATTGAAAATTGTATTCTATAGAATCTGAAAATATATGATGACTGTCTACATGAGCACTACAGCCCTAAAGCTGTTCCCCTATCCTACCTGTTCGTCATAGCTTGTCAATCAACTTAATTTCAAGATGGCGGCGACCGGAAAATTCTGTGAAGGTACTGTCTGTATAAACTGTCTTTTTAATAAACTACCTATGCACTTTCAAGGTTATCAGTGTTTCGTTTTAAATTACCGGGCCCTCAAAAGTCTACCAATAAAGTGTGGAGTTACTTTGAACCTTGTTATTGGTGTAAAAATAGCGATTTAGCTGCATAGGCTACGCTATGCCCCCAGGCTAGCAGTATAAAGTTAATGAAAGCTTTTGCTAAAAACTGTTTAATGTGGAATACTGGGGGTGAACGGAGGTGGGTATTGGATATACAGTATGTTTGTACTCTGTAACATATATCAGTACACTCCAGGTCCAAATCACACCGAACTCCTTCTTTAAGATGCTATAGATGTTTGTGAGGATGCTGAAGATGTTTGTGAGGATGGTAAATGTGTTTGTGAGGATACTAAAGATATTTTTTGAGCATGAGGAAGGTGTTAGTGTGGAAGCTAGATGTGTTTGTGAAGATGCTAAAGATGTTTGAGAGGAAGCTAAATGTCTTTGTGCGGATGTTGGTAAGGTGGTCACCGTGGTCACTCACCGAAGTCATTGGCTTGATGGCGCTCTGGTCTCCAGCGCCAATCAGGTAACTGGAGCGCACCTGAACATCCTCAAACTTCCCATTCTCCTGGATCCAGCTGTGCAGAGCTTGGGCGCTGAGGCGTGTCTCCGTGAAGATGATGCCACGCACTTCCTTGTCTGCCCCCGTGAACTTCTTCAAAATGGCAGTGCGCAGCTCAGAAAGAACATTATTCTCATACTCCGGCTGCTTAGAGAAATCCTCCAGTTTTTTCTGGTTTTCTTTCATAAAGAAGAAATTAGTTATGAAGACATATGACCACCAGGTTGGAGACAGGATGATTCTAAGGATAGCGCTTTTAAAATCAGTGATTCAAAGGAGCACACCACCACTGTTTGATATTGAACCATGTTCTTCCTTTAACTAGGACAAGTTGACATATACCTCTCTCGTCTCAGCGTGTGTGTGCTCAATTGCTTTGGTGGGCTGCACATTAGCTTTTATTGGGACCCAAACTGGGATGTAGTTAGAATCGACCAAACACATCTACGTCTTTCCAATTGACATACAGTTACTCAAGTAGTGAGCTGACTAACAAAAAATAAAACGTGAAGATTTTCTAAACGGATAATAAGAGAAACACCTCAGTCAGCGCTATGTATCCCAGCACTATGTCCCTTTTGCTTGTCATCACTGAGAACAGTGAATGGCTCTGAAAGGTTTCTAAGCCATACGTTAGAGTTATTGATTGAGTGCACACACTCAATATCAAAAAACGGTGGTGTGTTCTTTTGACATTATTTACCCTTTTAACAGTAAATCCATTCAAAATTATTTAAAATTATTTCCCCAAAATTTGTAGCGGCACATCATGAACACTATTATATATGTAATTGTTTTGTGATAATTGAAGATTTAGTCAATGGATTCAACCTTTAGTCATGAAGTGTGTGTCTAAGGACTTTCTTTGTACAGCAGGTAGCTGAGCTATAATTTGTTGTATCAATGTGTATGTCTGAGGTGTTACCTTGGAATAGCCTGAATAGGAACTTCTCCGTGTCTGTCTTAGTGACGGTGTCCTTTGTCCTCAGCTCCTGGCGGTTGAAGGAGGACAGCAGACGGTATGCGTCACACATGCGAATGGAGTTGCTCTGAATCAACGCCTCGTTGTACTGCCGAAGGTGTTCCGCACACACACGCCTCCGCTGGTCTCCCTCCTGTGCGGCTAACACGCCGCAGGAATAGAGCAGGACACACACACACACACACACACACACACTGTTGGTGCTTGCCTGTGAACGATATCTTTATTAGATTATATGGGCTAGGATTAGGGTTAGTGTTAACCCTAGGAGCTATATCAAAGATGGTTTACAGCCTATTATGAAGCATTATAGGTATTGGTAATGCTAAAACAAGATTGGGGGGGGGGGGGGGGGGTGTAAACAACATTAACTTGTTGTCTTAAACATTTAGACATTATAAATATGATTTATCAACTGTCTCTGACTATGTGGAGTGCTTACTTTAACTGTGTTATAAGCACCCGTGTGAATCCGTCAGTATAGCTAAACGTCCTACCTTGTTTCTCCTGTTCAACAACCCATTGCTCATAACGCTGTGTGCCGGTAGCCACTGTGGAACTCAACTGGGCATGCTCCTCAATTCTCTGCATTATACGACGAATGACATCACCAAAAGGATCCTGCCAGAGCAGTGCCAACACATTTTAGTGTTTCATTATATTAAAATTACATTTGATTACATTTAATTCATGTTTTAGTTACTACAATTAAACTGAATGATACCAGTACATTTAACAATATAGTTGTATTTAATTACACAGCAAAATAAACAGCAAACATGCTGTATGTCATCATACTTGTGTGCGTTTCTTGGCCATCATGATGTCCTTGTATCGGCCTTTGCCATGTTCCCCTAGAGGGGCAGTCATAAGGGATGCTGCATCCAAGTTAGCACAGATCTGTACACACACACACACACACACACACACACAAAAGCAAAGACAGCTCTGCTGAATTGTGACAGACACACAAATACATTAAAATACATACAATGATAAATAGGTTTTCAGTGTAGATGTGTGTTCTACACATTATTGATGTGTACAGTATATGAAGACTTCAGATGCAAAACCCTATAATAGAAATATATTCATATAATTCTGATTAACTCTATTAGCAATCCAACTAGACTGACTTGGGCCCAATTTCCTAATAAAGCACACTGTTCGAGCGCTAAGGAGACTCTTAAGATATTTCTTAATTGTTTACTTTTTTAACTGTGTTCCCCAAACCGTCTCTTATGAGTCCTCTTAACTACGTTGTTCTTAACTATCTCTTAAGTCCGAAACCATGTTTCTGCCATCGATTGTCGTCATTTACACCTTTTTGCGCATGCATTGAGTTTATTTTATGAGTGTTAAAGTGCCAGTGTCAATATACGATTTAAATTTTAATAGTGCATCAATATGATGTGTACTGGTGAATTCTTTGCATTTTAGAGGAGTTGAAAAACGAAGAAAACTAATTTATTTTGTCGTTTTACTTACTTTTTATAAAATGAAGTACAAATGTAACACAACCATGTCGGATCTTCCATGGCAGAAAATACACATGTCTGAGACACAAATCATATTTTTTTAGCTTGATTAAATGTGTGATTGAGCTAAAAACTAAACTCAAGCTTAAGTGTGGTCCAGAACAACCTTATGAACGTGTGACTTAAGATCTATTTGGTCTATCAGAATTTTGCCATAAGCTTAAAAGAGAGTATAAGGTATAACTTCAGAACTATTTAGCGATAAGAAGGTTTTGGGAAACCCGGCCTTGGCTTGTTTTGTTTTACTTCGTTCATAGCAAGATTCAAAATGTAGTTTGAGTTTACTTGGAAATTATTAGAAAACCTTAACTTGATATATTTCTAAAAATTAACACTTGAACTGATTGTATGTTAAGAAATACACACACACACACACACACACACACACACACACACACACAACATGAAAGAGAAAAGAAAGAAAGATGAGGGGGAACATTCACCCTGAGGATGTGTTTTTGAGCCTTATCCTTCTTGCTGGCTCCTCCCACCCCAAGGGAAGCTGTCAATCCCAGGATTTGGGGGAGTGGCATCACATCTCCGCCCACCTTCTTCTTCCTCATGTTGTCAATGTTGTGGCTCAGGTAGTGGGCCATAATCTGCTGGTACACGCCCCCTTTCTGTGTGTGGTGGCACTCGTCCACAACCAGCAGAGTGATGTCTGCAAAACACACACACACACACACACACACAAACATACAAATGAAACACAGTTGAGCTTGGAAACACAATCTCTACCATGTCATGCATGCATGCATTGAATGTGGAAAGTTATAACACTACACTTTCACACAACATAGCATTTCATAGTCTATACATATTTGTGTTTAAATATTAATTCTATAATCACATAAATATATATGCAATAAATCATATAACTGACTAAACCAAACCTGTAATTTATCATTAATTTTGGTATGAATTCTGATAAGTCAATGCATCACTGACACACACAGACACACACACACACACACACACACAAATGCATTCCTACAAACACAAATACACACACACACACACACACACCGGAGAGGCGGATCCCATCCTCCGCGTCGAGCAGGGCGTTCAGCAGGATCTGAGCAGTGCAGATGATGATGTCATGTCCTTGGACGGAGTTGGCGAAGGCCTGCTTATTGGGTGAGTCCCCACTCACCTGCACCAGCAGATAGTCCTCCTTCAGAAACTTGCCAAACTCTTTGGTGAAATGCTGCTCTACCAGCATCACCTAAATGGAGGACAATCACACACACACACACACACACACACACAAACACAAACACAAGGTCACAGGTACACACATTGTCATTCTCATATTTTTATTAAGCAATTAATAACACATTTTGTTACCATGCACAAGTAGATAAATATTAGACTGTAATACATATTAAACACACACACATGATGTAATGCATAAAGTATGGTATGTCCATATGTTTGTATGTGTGTGTGTGTGTGTGTGTGTGTGCAAGTGTGTGTCTGTGTGTGTGTGTGTGTGTGTGTGTGTGTGCATGTGTGTGTGTGTGTGTGTGTCTGTACAAAAGTGAGAGGGAGACCTTGTTGACGATGACCATGACTTTCCCTGGCGCCCCCTGCTGGCGGCGCTGGTCCAGGTGCTCTTTAGCCACGTAGACGGCGATGCGGGTCTTGCCACTGCCTGTGGGTAGACAGACGATGCTGTTGTGCCCGAGCAGCCCTGGCTTTGCCACCTCCAGCTGGTATGGCCACAGCGTCAGCTGGCCCTTTGGGTCACCACCCTCTGCTTGTGGAGGGAGACAACACAGAAAGGGAAGACGAGAAATGAAGGAGAGAGAGAGAGAGAGAAGGAGGGGAAAGAGAATGAGAGAGGAGAGGAGAAAAGACAGACAGAGATGGAGCCATAGACATGGAAGCGAGAGAAGGAAAGGAAAAGAGAGGGGAGAGATGGTGGATTGTGTAAGGGATAGGGAGATAGAGAGAGTGAGAGAGGACAGGAGGAAAGACAGAGACAGAGTGATGGAAATGGAAGAGAGAGAAAAAAGAAAGAGGAGGGGTGAGAGATGGAGGTAGGGAGTGAAAGAGAGACAGAGAAGGAGTGATGCAAATGGAAGAGAAAGATAAAGATGTAAGGGGGCAGAAACGGAGGGATGAGAAGAGGGGTGAGAAAGGGGGAAAAGAAGAAAGGGAACAGAAAGGAAGATGTTAACACTTATGCTCAGAGTCTCATGGCAGATGCGTTTCTCCAAAGCAAATTCCAACAGCAAATTCGCTTTGGCATTGAATATGAGCAGTCTAAATAAATAAATAAATAAATGAACAACAAAGTTTTTGACAACTTTTAGTTCCTGTCACCTAATTTCACCTAAGGCCACACCAATAAAATTAGTTAGTTCTTGGATTTTTTTCAGGAAAAATATGGAGCGAGCGAGCGAAATAAAACTAAAAATAAAAAAACGTTCTGAAGGTAAATTAGCACATTCACAGTTAATGTTCATTAAAGACATTTACTCATGTGATTAGGAAAAACTAAATGTGGCCTAATTTATAAACTTAACTTTCACACCTCACAACACACTTGTTGTCAAGCAGGTTTTAGGCAATGTACAAAAATTCATAATTCTGTCATTCTATGTTATGTAAAGGTTTGACGATTTGTCATTTATTTAAGAGTATGTGAATTTAAGCACCAAGCAGGCTGGCTGTGGAATTGAGGTATGACATATAATGTTGACTACCTCCTGTAGCCTACGTTCAAACTCATTTTCTCACAGTTCATCACAGGGCATTAGAACGTCAAAATCGCATTGATTCACCAGATAGCAATTAGATAGTGACTAAAATTCAGTGATCAGTGCAACAGAGATGAATATTCATTAACGTGCAGTCACGTGAATCTAGAAAAGAGACGAGAAACAGAAACGTGTGTGTGCGCGCAAGGATGTGAGTGTGTAGGCACATGCTATTCATTTATTTATTGATTGATTTTGATGTCAAAACACTTTGAACTTTGAGTTGCACAAGCAGACTGCTCTCGGCACCGTGAGTACAAGTGCACAAAGTTCTCATCCTCTTTAATTTCAATGCACTTGTCAAATGTTTTTCTCTTCTGATCAAATATTCTAATAATTGCAAACACTGGCCTAGCAGAATCCCGTTCCAATGGCATCTTTCCTCATATCATGTCTCTTGTCTCTTGCGCTCTGAAGTGAAAGGCGCGATATGGATTTCGACGTCATGTGAATGCAGCATGCTGTTTTTTTCAGTATTATAGCTATCAGCCATGGTGTTTTTTATGTCCGTGTGAGTACGAATTCAATTTTATTTTTGTTTCATTTTTCATTTTTTTCAAGCGGCGAATCCGAGAACCAACTAATTTTATTGGTGTGGCCTAAAAGTCAAAAGAATTTGATTGGATGCCTCTTGTTTTGTGTTCTGAGTGGCACATGACTGTGTGGCTCAGGGTTCTTGTCTGGAGTTGAGGAGAGAAAGTTAAGGAGAAATCCTATGTTTACTTTCTGAGCTTACTTGACTTCCTGGAATTGTTAGCTTATAGGTTTTACTTTCATTTCCCTCTCTCTGTCTCTCTGTCTTTCTCTCTTTCTCTACCTCTCTCTTTCTCTCTCTCTCTGTCTCTCTCTTTCTTTCTCTCTCTCTCTCTCACTCTGTGTGTCAAGACAAGCTGCCTTCTGTAGATAACAGAAGACGCAGACTGTGTGTGTGTGTGTGTGTGTGTGTGTGCGTGTGCTGTCCCTTTAAGACATGGCCTGTCCACACATGTACATACCTGTACTCTCATTTCCACTTAACTCCCCCTCTGGCATCTCACCGTCAGCTGTGTAGAGGTTAAAATCTTCAAGGAATACATAAACACACACACACACACACACACACATTAATAGGTGATTTTGTACCACACTAGAAGTTATTCTTGTAAGAATGGCATCTTTGCAACACTACACAGATAGTATCCAGGGTCTTGTAAACAACTGTCTTTATCTGACTACTCTGTAGCATGGGGCCCTCTTGTGGCGTCTAGTTGAAACACAAACACACACACACACACACACACACACACACACACACACACACATACAACTTGTCATTGGTCAAAAACATCAACAAACTAACATAAACATAATTGTAAACTTTATTAATATGTAAATAACACATTATTCAAATCATTACACTCTAAAGGTCTAAAATAACAGTTTTATTAAGAATTAATAGTTTAGTCGTGATTTATTGTCCGCAATATTGTCACTTTACTAATAGTTGTCTATTGTCTATATTGTCAAGTATAATTATAATGTGTGGGAGTGTTTGTGTGTGCTTGTATGCATGTATGTGTGCATGCGTGTGTGTGTGTCCTGTGTGTAAACAAGTGTATTTGACTTATTACACAGCTGTTGAATGGTTTGATATGGTTGAATGGTTTTCTATGGTCTTTACCAGGGGTTAATTTGTGCCGGAACCTCATGGTTTTTGCCTCCCAGTGTTCCGGGACTTATTTGGGCAGATCCGGCACCTCTCGTGTATAAATATATATATATATAATAAAAAAAAATGTGTGTGTGTGTGTGTGCGCGTGTGTTCGTGTATGTGTGTGTGAAAACAAGTGTATTTGACTTATTACACAGCTGTTGAATGATTTGATATGGTTGAATGGTTTTCTATGGTCTTTACCCTTTGTGGTCCCACTCTCCTCCCTCCTCCTCTGCGTCTCCTCCTGCGCCTCCTCTCTCTGCTCCTCCTTCTTCTCCTCAGGCTCTGCAAGGCTCTCATCAGAGCTGCTGCTCTCATCAGCACACAGCCCTACAGGACACACACACACACACACACACACACACAAACAAACACACAAACATAAATACATACATATAATAACAGACACAAACATAAAAAAGACAGGGCACAGTAAAATACACACACACACACACACACACACATAAATATATGCACATAATAACACACACACACACACACACAAAGGAGATGTAGGGTGGATTAATAATGGGAAATCCAACTGCCTGATCTAACCTCTTTAACCTCTCAGGACTGACAAGCTCTGCATCAGTGCAGCAGTTTCAGTGCAACAGCTTCATCTGCCCTCACTCACATTGGCCTCCCTTAAGGAAGCTGGATGCACTCACATGGGAATTGCTAGTTGACAAATGTAGGTCGCTTTGGGTAGAAACACCTGCTAAATGCAATAATTTGCAATGATACAAATGAAAAAAAAAACAGCAGAAATATGCAGCCTTACCGGGCCTTGTTCCAGTAAGTTCCGCGTGCAGATCAAAATGCTCCGTCTTCCTCAGAACCTCAAGGAAGTCTGAGAACCATCCCGGTGGCCTGATAACAATTCTGCTCAGAAGCAAGCGAGCGCCTGCAATGTTTCCTCTATTCTCTGCCTCAGCCAAGATCTGAAATGTCACATTAAAGCACAAAAAATCATAAGCCTGGCATTCAGTGGAGTTATACTTGACCAGGAAGTAAAGACCTCGCAATAGATGTGTCTATCTGTGTGAAATGTCTGAAACAACTTTTAGCCAGTTCACACCCACAGGTTAAGGGATATAAACTCCTGATATTCCCATCTCTAGTTAGAACTGATGAAGCTTTCTGCATAAAAAAGTAAAATGTCTAAAGGTCCAGTTGCCTATGACTAAATACCATGACCTGGATGAATGAGGCAACTTTTTTCACAGGGAACTTTTAGCCTGTATGTGTTCTGCTTGTCCTGTCATTAGGTTTCCTTTACAGAAATTGTATGACAGTCTTCTGCATCAGGGGGATTCCCTTTCAGCAAATTGACTTTTCATCAGACCTGGCACGCCCATCGAAGCAGACCACAGTCAAATACAGATTTAATGGCTACTCAGATATGGCAAAAGTATACATTTTCCATACTTAAAAGTATAGAAACATTTTCCATTTATGAAAGTATGGATACTTTTGTTAAATAAGACAGGTAAAATAAATAAGAAAAATAAATGGTCAAGTAAAGTACAAATATCTGAAAAGGCTTCTTATGTACATCACATGAGTTTTTGTACTACTCTTTCCATTACTGAAGCTACGAAATCAGATACGTAGAAATGGCCCTGACTCACATTCTGCTTGTCCTCCTCCGTTATAAGATTGGTCTCGTAACAAGTGTTGCACACATCAGGCGTCTTCATCTTCACCAGGCTCGAGCCCAGAATCGAGATCAGCTCGACGCAGCTGTCGTTTTCCACCTCGAGCGACGGACTGGGCATCTCCTCTGTCTCTACTATCTGAGCTGCGTACGTGCATCCCGCAGAGGAGAGCGCATCCATAAACTCCCGTGCCCATCCAGGTTGACGGGGACCAACTATGATGATGTCAATAAGGAGATCGACTGCAGTTTGTTCGCAGTCATTTCTTGCCCTGTTGACAATACGTTCTTTCTCTTCTCTCGTTAAGAACGTGATGCGATCTAAAACAGGTGAGACGCGAATCAGTTTTCGCAATGGGTTGCGAAAACATTCCTTTATCAGCCAGATGAGTCTGTCATCCGAATCAACTGTCATTTTGTAGCCCTTCTCAGCCTAGAGTGGCGACTGCAGTCAAGTGCGCTCTACTGGGGTTAAATAGCAGGGCATTATTACACATTTATTGCTCCATGACTTTCAGTTTCCTTTCATCAGCAGCATAGCCGAAACGCAAGGTTTAATATTTCAGCCTGGGCATTCCCCTTCCCCTCGCAGTAATGCCGTGCAATTAGTATCCGGCGTCATATGGAGGCGTTGCCTATAACAATGTAAACAGTTTGCATGTTTGAAACCAACCCGTTTGTGTGTGTGGCTATTTGGAAATTACATTTAGTAACTGTCATGTTGTGAAACATGGTTGCTGAATCTGCAAGACAGCTGTCATACGGAGTAGTTTTAAAAGTTCTTAGTCTCATTGCATCCATTGCTGACCGAGGTGCTATTCTAACTCAATTGATTAATTTTCTATGACGTCGGTTTTCTTACGATGCAGACCGATTGCACTGTGACTCGGTTTCCTTAGGTTGCTCAATCCTTACTTTACCAAGGGTCGACTCGCGTTACTATTGTGCGCTCCTCTCGTTCTCTCGTTTGATTGGTTCCTGTTTCTAGCAATCATCTGATTGGCATTTCCGCTTCTCGGTGCAACCAACAACCTAGGAAGTCAGTGACAAGCAGGGTGGTCCACTTGCTTATCGTCTTTTCTCTAATCAGATTCTTCTTAATTCAACTTCTTCTACCAGCGAATTGATGAATTACTCCGGATACGGTGGTGTAAGTGGCACGTCTTTTATTTTATTACACGAATAGCAGGGTGCATAGCCTATAGAAAACTATACAACAACCGAGACAGCGATGTTACTTTTTCCGCATAATGGAACTTTCTCTTCTTAGGGTTGCAGTCATGAAGGGTGAAAACGTGGAAAGGCCTTCTTCTTCAACACATTCTTATAGATATAGTTGAACTTATTCAAATAAACAACTCGGACAACTTTAGGCAATGTGAATTCTGTTTGTGGCGAATGTGTTGCTGGGGGTGACGCAGCGGAATGGCATGCGTCCATTTATTGTAGTAGAATTGTATAGGGCGGGCCGATGCGGTATAGCTGAAGCTGACTCTGGCCGTGGCTTTCAGCTAAATAGGATGTGGCGGTAACGGTAATTGTGGGTCAGGTGGGTGCGTGAACTCTCAATGCTTCACTTCTGCTTTGTATCTCATGCCCCACTTTATTCACATGTGGACCATGACTAGCATGTATTTATACTAGTTAAGTAAGTTTTATTGGTTTCACATTGGTTTATTGGATTTCCTGATATTGTGTTTGAGGCTTTTAGTTGCCTATCTGTCATGACAACAGATGGTTCAGAGGACAGTTCTTGCGGAAGTGTCTCCAATAGACACACTCTAGCTTTCAAATTGCATTCTGTTGCAGATTTTCAGGCCAAAATATTGCCCTACACTAGAATTAGAATCTGAATCAGTTTTATTGGCCAAGTATAGGCTACTTGCATATACAAGGAATTTGACTCCGGTAGGTGTTATGCTCTCTAGACATGCAAGACATCCATCATTATACATACAAACTATGCATACACGATGGGCTTCCAGACAATAGACAATATACATAGGCAACTATCAATGTTATATACAGGTAATACATTATACAAGAATTTAAAAAAGAGAAACAGTAAGGTGCAAACCTACAATGCTATAAAAGTATTTTTTTTTTTGCAGTATTATTCATGTAGTATTTTTCATGAATGTTGTTTCATGAGTTTTTCTGTAAAAACATTGCTATTACTGCAGTAATAGGCTACTGTAGTATACTGTAGAAGAAAAATGCTGTTTTGATAGTGCATTACAATGCAAGATTTTTTCATCAGGGTGGTATTAATTAGACAGACTAGCGCTGACTAGTGCTCACAGTTAGTTTCACTTACCTACAGCAAGCTTAGCCAGGAGACTATTGCTCCAGTTAGAACAAAGGATGGCCAATCAGAGAATAGTAATGTTGAATTGAAATTCCAGAGTGTAACGTATGTCACAACCAAACAGTGGCAATTGGTTGAAGCAGAATGTAATCCCGCCCCACTGGAGTGAACAAATGCCTATGGCTAATCGTCTAATGCATTGTAATTGGCTGATGCATCAGGCTAGGTAGTATTAATACCCTCATGCAAAAATCCTGTGTTTTTGGCCTACTGCAGGTGGTAGTAACTGCAGTGGTTGTAACTATGTAGCCCACATGTTGCTAGTCGGGTTGTTATGTAATAATACTCTCCCTTTCCTTATGTCACCTCTCTCTTTCTGTCCTTTTTTCCCTCCTCTCATTCTCTCTTCACCTTCTCTTCATCTTTCTCTCTCTTGCTCTCCTGTTATTTTCACTTCTCCGTCTTTACCTTGTCCCTCTCCATCTGATGTCTCTGTCACCGCTCTCTTGTTCAACAGTATGGCGCTCCGATGCCAGGAATGCCAGCCCAGGGAATGCCAGGCATGCCCGGGATGCCACCTCATGGGATGCCCATGGGTGGCCCTCCAGGAGGTGGGTACCCCCCTCAAGCGGGTCACTTCCCTGGCACGTACGCGCCACCCCCCGCTCAGGACCCTATGTGGGGGTACTTCACGGCCATCGCAGGGCAGGTGAGTGGGGCATCCAAAGCCTGTGATTGGCTGAGATCGGTATCAGCCATTGGGACATCGCAACTATTAAAACTTTGTCTTCCAGAGTGTAACAGCGTAGCGAGAAACAGAATCATTTTACACACACATACACACTCACTCACACACTATACTCAATGTAAGGGAATAGATTTTCTCTTACATTTCTCCATTTCTATTTTTTTCCTAGAACTGTAGACGCGAGCACAAATTTAATATAGGGCTGGATGTGTATGGCATTTTCTACAGGCCTACTGGAGTTATGTGTGGGCTAATTCTTTTGTTGTTCAAATCCCCAAAGGATCCAAAAATAGCATCAGAATGTGAAAAAAAAACAGCTGAGTTGATGTTTTATCAACAACACCTGAATACCTTGTTCTGAGTATTCCAGGTATTTAGCTTAATGTTAATAGTGGGATAGTGAACCTTAAAGAAGGATTTAAAGATTCAAGATTGTCTATTGTCACATGCACCAAGCCACAGTCCATCATCATTGTTCAAAGTCAGACAATTTAAAGTCGAAATGACGTTTCTCACTGCCCCTTGCATACATTAGATGGACAATACAGGACAAAACATGACAAAACTATTCCTGTATTGTCTGTCTAATGTACACAAGGGGCAGTGAGAAACGTCATTTCGATTCTTTTGTATGGCAAGTACATGTAAAGAAATTGACTTTGACAATCAGTTAGCCATCTTTAATGTGCTCAGTTACTATTTCATTGGAGATTCAACCTCACCAACTGGTTATTCCAGTATTCCAGGTTATTGGTGTGGTGCCGAAGACCACTGTATGATTTAGATGACATTTGAACTAAGATTGACATGGTGTTGTTATTCGTATGCTCTCAGGATGGGGAAGTTGATGCTGAAGAACTTCAAAGATGTCTGACACAAAGTGGATTCAGTGGATCATACACACGTAAGTTTGTGTGTGTGTGTGTGTGTGTGGGTGTATGCACAGCCCAAATACAAGTGTTGAAAATGTGTGATGTAAAGGGGAAGTTGAGGTTGTGTGTGGCTTAATTGAAACACAGCCTGTTCACATTTAAGATGTCTTGATGGTACAATATTGTTTATCTATCTCTTTCTTTCTCTCTCTCTTTCTTTCCCTCTCTCTCCCTTTCCCTCTCTCTCTCTCTTCTCATCCGCAGCCTTCAGCTTGGAGACTTGTAGAATCATGATCGGCATGCTGGATGTATCCGCTTGACTTAAATCTCTGTTGGAACCTGCATTAATGTGTGTGTGTGTGTGTGTGTGTGTGTGCATGTGTATGCGTGTTGGTGTGTTCATCTTACTGTGCTTGTGTACTGTGTTTGGCTATTGTAACGACCATGTTGGTAAATGACTTAAAAGTGTGTATATCAATTTAGTCAAATGAGCACACACGTTCTCTTGATACAAATTAACAGGTTTCGGGTGGTGTCATATGTAGAATAGTGCCGTATGTAATTTCATATGGTGCACAATGCCCTTTCCTGCTTCCACTATTAGTAGTTTATCTTTATGTAAAGGCTATATTGTGTGTGTGTGTGTGTGTGTGTGTTTGTGTCTGTGTGTGCGCGCATGCGTGCATGAGCACTGGTGCTGGTGTGTGTGTGTGTGTGTGTGTGTGTGTGTTCAGGTCCATAGGGAGGATATGCTTATACCAGACTCTCTTGGTCATTAGCAGGTGGAAGCTGTTAGAAGGTATAACTGTCATATCTCGGTAGTCTGCAGAGTTGAACATGCTGCTACACTTTAAAAAGATATTTTTAGGGATATTTTTACTTTTTGCCTTTAATCTGATAGGATAGTGACGAGAATGACAGGAAATGATTGGGAGAGAGAGGCGGTAGGATCAGGAAGTGACATCGGCCCGGACTCAAACCCGGGTCCCCGGAGTTATAGTATGGCGCCTTAACCAACTGAGCCACGCCCCCACGCTGTTACACTTTAGCATGAAGTGTACAAACACTTTGCTCTCTTTCTTTTCCCACAGATGGGCTTTTTTCCCCACTCTGATGTTTTACTGTGTGCTTTTAGGTGATAGTAATTGTCTAGTAATTTTATCTTGTGGATTGCCTGCAACTGAGTTTGAGTTTGCAGATGCAAGTACAGGAGTCTCTGTGGGTAATAAATGGTCCATTTTCATATTATTTTAATATAAGACTAATATTTTATAATTGATTATTTCTCCTATACTCTCTTCGTCATTTCATTACAAGTAGTTGTTCTTCTTTTGTGGTCTATGGGGTGTTTGTGTGTGTAGGCTAGGTGTTTGTGTGTGGGGGTGTTTGTGTGTGTAGGCTAGGTGTTTCTGTGTGTGTAGGCTAGGTGTTTGTGTGTGTAGGCTAGGTGTGTAGGCTAGGTGTTTGTGTGTGTAGGCTAGGTGT
>JAGFZM010000716.1:0-11683 GCA_017657215.1 Limnothrissa miodon
ACTGCTCTTGTTGGGAACACAAACAACTAGTGCTATTGGAAATTCAACTAGTGCTATGGCATCACAGAGGACTGTCCTATCCCTGTTTATCTCCACACAAATGGCTGGACCATAAGGACCAGACTGCACCGCTGTCTCTGGTCACTGTCATCTAGAGCAGAAGATGTTCCTCCTATTGAAGCAGAAGTAGCGTCTACCACAAGAACTATTAGGCATCTTCTTGTCTACGCTCATTACATCCATTCTCTGCTTATCAATCATAGTTTGGTTCGGAGCAGCCACAAGAGGGACAAACAATGCGTAATACACACACACACACACACACACACACACACACACACACACACACATATTTATACTGTATATTTACTGTATATATATTGATGCTCTCCTACCATCCCAGCAGGTGTTTTAAATGGAAAGGACCAGAAGGACATTTGCATTATTATCTTGCACTTGTACATTGCTGTCATTCCTGTGATATTTGTCTATGTATATAAATATATACTACTATATGTTTATATTTTATGTGTGGTATGTGGAAGTTTACTTGTTTAAAAGACTGTTATGCAAGACTTCCGGAAAAGAAACTCAGCACCGCCCTCTGCTGGTAGATAAAGTGAAATTCCACATGAAGATTGCAAAAGAAATATACCCACTGACCATGATGTAATTTATAATTACTAAAAATATATTTTCTAAAATGCTATACTTTTTATTCAGTCAGTATCAGTTCAGATAACACTGAACTAGCTCTGTCCTAATGCTGATCAAGTCAAATAAAAATATTAATATTTATGAAAATAGAATCTAAATGGCTGTCATAGTGTTTTGAAAAAAGAGCTTTCTAATCCACACTATGTGATTTCTCTTCCACTTTCTTTATGCTTTCATTGTTTTAGTCAAGTCAAGAGAAACTACAATAGTGCAAACTGTTTCTTGTTCCACCACAAGGTGGAGCGAGTGCACAGATGGCGATCTCAAAAATAGAACAGACAAATTTGATTGGTTATATTAACCTCCCCTTGAAGTCTTAAACAAGCCTAATTGATTGACTTCTTCTCTTCCTCTCCAGACCTCTGGCCAGGGCCTGTTCTAAGTGGAGAACATGAGACCTATTAGTCTGTGTGAAGCCTTCTGTCTGTGACTATTTCACTTACCTGCACCTTCGCTCTCACAGTGCATGCAATTGTTTTGGTCTGTAGCCTATGACTCACTTCAGACAACAACATCTCAGCTAATCAACAGGATATAGATCAGTGCAGCAATCAGACCCACATGAAAGTGCCCCGGCTGTGGTCACAAGGTGACTCATTCACAACAAAGGTTAAGAAATTATACAGGCCTCATTGATATGGAAAATGTTCTATATTCTTGTCCCACTCAATACTTGTGTGCTGTGTTTTGTGTGTGTGTGTGTGTGCATGTGCGCGCGCGTGTGTATTTGTGTGTGTGTGTGTGTGTGTGTGTGAGAGAGAGAGAGAGAGGCATGAGCTGCTAATTATAGCAAAGACAGTGGAAAGCAAAATACAGAGAGAGAAAGAGAGAGAGAAAAAGAGAGAGAGAAAGAGAGAGAGAGAGAGAGAGAGAGAGAGAGAGAGTAAGGGGGGGAAATAAAGACCAAATGGAAAACAAACCTTCCTGTTGCTGTTGCTTTCAAATTCTTGTACAATCTGTGATTAGACTTTCCGATTGCCATTTGATTTTCTTGATCATTAATACACAACGTTGTAGAGGGGCTAATAGACCAGTGTTTCTCACACTCTGGGCCTTGCTCATAATATGACATATAAACACAGAGTAATGAAATGCAGTTTAGTATCTAATCAGAAGTGCAAAGAGCAACAAGTGCAAAAAATACAGTGTACAGTATGGACGGTATGTACTGTATATGTGCATTTAAGAGCAGTGGTGTGCAGTTATGTGCAAATAAGAGCAAACAAGGTAGCTAATTTAGTGGCATGTACAGTGAATACTCTACATATGTCAGCTATATTCAATTCAATTCAATTCAGTTCAATTTTATTTATATAGCGCATTTTTACAAAAGGCATGTCACAAAGCGCTTAACACAAGAGGCCCAATGAGCAACATTGGTGCTGGTGAACATTGGTATTGGTGCTATTGGTGCTAACTATAGTGTGCTACAGTAATACAAATGGGTAAGTATGGAGCTGTAGAATAAACAGTACAGTACTGTACAAATTAATAAATATATGTAGTCTACACAAGATGTGTACATATATGATATGAAGAGTTATGTACAGTTTTAAGATATAGTATGAACAACATGGTGAATATATACAGGTAATATATCTATATAGTAGAAAAGGTATGTATATCTGTCAGTGTATGTATATCTGTAATAATGTGCATATCTCTGGATATGAGTCATCTATAGAGAAGCACACACTGGAAGGTGACGGGGAGTTAAACTGAATTGAATTGAATTGTTGTGGTGCATGCGGGGCCTTACAGCCTAACATCACTGGGCCCCATAGTACAGACGTCTAACATCACTGGGCCCCATAGCACAGACATCTAACATCACTGGGCCCCATAGCACAGACATCTAACATCACTGGGTCCCATAGCACAGACGTCCAACATCACTAGGCCCCATAGCACAGACGTCTAACATCACTGGGTCCCATAGCACAGACGTCTAACATCACTGGGCCCCATAGCACAGACGTCTAACATCACTGGGCCCCATAGTACAGACGTCTATGAAACACTGAGCATCATCCATTACATTTTAAAGGCTGTGTGCCTTTGGAGGAGTAGGCCTATAGCAACACACCACAGTCAGGGGTGGATTACGGACCGGGCCAGCGGGGCCGCTGCCCAGGGGCCCTTGGGGTGCAGGGGGCCCGTGGGGCCCCTAGCTCAAAACAATTTGCAACGGTTATCAACAATGTATTTTTGTTTGTCTATTTTAGAGGGCCTACATTCTTTGATCCTCTGCCTACAAGGGCCCCGACCCTACAGGGCCTCTGATGGGAACATGGAGGGAAGGTGTTTGGCTGCCAAGGGCCCTTGAACTGTGGTGGTGGTTGTGGTGGTGGTGGGGGAGGGGGGCGGTGCTTTCAGGGGACCCCCGGCCCTGCTATAGGAACTTTAAAGGGAAATTGGTGCATGGGAGCCTACTTTTAGAAGGCCCTCAGGCCCTCCTATTATGGTCCTGGTCCTGGTTATTTGTAATATGTAGTTTAAAAATAATATTACCATGAAATTGCATACATATTACCATAGCATTACCCACTTATTACCGATCTGTAATGTAAAGTGTTACCGTGCCTTTAATTTCTGTTAGCATAGAGTGATATGAGGTAAAACCCCCTCTGAGCTTTGTAGGCACTTTGTAGCCTTGTGGCATGATTGCTTGTTTGTTGTTTGTTTGGGGCGATGGTGGCGCAGATGGTAGAGGTGCTGTTCGGTAACCGGAGGGTTGCAGGTTCGAGCCCCACTCCATCTGACCACATCGAAGTATCCTTGGGCAAGATACTAAACCCTGATTGCTCCTGGTGGCAGGATGGTACCTTGCATGGCAGCCACTGCCACCGGAGTATGAATGCATGTGGGTGAATGAGAGGCATACATTGTAAAGCGCTTTGAGTGCTCATAGGAGTAGATAAAGTGCTATATAAATGCAGTCCATTTACCATTTGTTTGTTGGTATCTTTAACTAGGAGCTTGGAGTAAAATACAGAAGTGCTAAAAACCCACCGAGCCCCAGCCCTGCCATGACACAAGCCTGTGAGGGTGGGGACGTCCCTTCTTTCCATGGACTTCTTAACAAAGGAGAACTGTCTCCTTCTGGATGATGACTCATCCTCAGGGGTATTTCTTTTTAAAGAATAGACAATGCCCCCTTTTAAGATGACGTTTCATAAACTTCCCATTAGGTTAAAAATGGAATACATACAACAAAACAGTTTCATTTCCCTTAGGAACAAAGAAAAGTGTAAACAATAATTAGGCTAATCTGACTAATACTGGTACTATAGCCTCCCAGATATGGCCACCGATTAAGGTCAGACAGTACATGGTTTCGCAGGGCTCTCTGGGCCTATAGGGGTTTATTGGTTAGAGACAGATAGGTAGAGTCCCATTAGCTGCCAAAACAACTTTCAATCCCTGTAGTGAGTCAGAGCAGGGATCCTTCTAAAAGTTTTCACCATTTCAGTGGTGAGTGTTTTGGTTTGGGGTGTTTCTATGTGAAGAATTTACACACGTGACAACAACCAAAACATGACCTCACCTCGGCCTCAAACACATTTTCTTGCACTTTCTTATGCTGTGTCCTTCTGTTCATGATATTACTGCAATAACTATGTTAGTCTAAGTATAGAGTAAGTGCGTTATATTTGTTGTTAGGATTAGTGTGTCATGTATTATGTCACAGATTAAAACATTTTGTGGTGACTAATATGATACATATCTCAGCTTTCTCTAAGGTGGCAGGCATTTCCCCTTCATTTACATTTGCACTTATTGACTCACTGAAAGAACAATAATTTAACATAAATAGTATAAACATAGATATAGATCATATAAATAAACAAAGACAGCTAAATATGTTAACATTTAAAATCCCCCCCCCCCCCATGCTGAGGTTAAAGCATTTCAGCTCGTCTGTTTCTAGTGAAGTTCTGCTTTCCCAGACGCTGTGGAAGACAGAAAAGATCCCAGTTCCTTATTTCCTTTTTCTAGTTTCTTTGTTTTTGAAGACCATAGACAGTAAGTAACATGTAAACTAGATCTTTGCACAAACCTAGCGTTACAACTTCACTCCAAATCTGTTTTGTCAGACTGGCACCACTTCCTCAACCTGAAGTAAAATGTCTCTTGGTACTGTTGTTCCTTATAATTCTGACAGCCATGTTGAACCTTCTCCTTTGACTATCTGGGCTTCTGTTTGCAGTAGGTAGGCCTACATACTGTGATGTGGTTGCACAGCTTTGGTGTGAGATGATGGGAGATATGCTTTCTGTGAAGTGGTTGTGAAGTAGTGTGTGGTGCAGCTGTGATAACAGCTTTAGGAACTATTCTTCACACATAAAACACAAGCAGCCTGTGAACTGCTAGCCACCATTCATTGCCAAGCATGAAACAAGTACACACACACAACTTGCATCTGATATTTTTGACTGACACACCTTCTTTTGTATTAAACTAAATGTAATACTCTGTGTCGTCCGCTGTGTGAAAGTGCTTTTTATTGGAAAATCAATTGACAACATTGATGACAATTGATTGAGAATAGCTGCACTAATTTGATGCACTAAACATGTTTTGGAACTAAACGCTTTGGCTCAGGTTCTGTCCCTTCAGATGCCCATGCTTTTTCTGTGTACTCACCCCGTAGTGTGTCGTCATGGTAAAGATGCCCTGGCAACCACATGCTGCCTCTACCCCAGGCAGTGCTAAAACAACAAGAGACATTGAAGCATAGAAAAACATCACTACTCTCTGCTACATCAGAATACCCATGCTGTGTAGCACAGAGCATCATTCCTTTGCATTTTACAGTTTTGCATTCTACTGTCCACAACAAAATGGAATGGTTGGTCTTCTTGATTTTACTTTTTTTTTTTTAATTATTGTGGGAGTGTGTGTGTGTGTGTGTGTGTGTTTGTGTGACACTCCATTGTGACAAATATTAGGGACTATATATTCTGTTAGACTGTTAAAAAGAGAGGTGAATTATGCAACTGTAAGAGGCATTCATTTCGAGCTCTTAGCTCTCTGGCTCCTCGCTGTCTGTCATCTAATCTTGACAACATTATATTATATAATAAAGCGACCTTCCTTGATTCATTCAAAAAGATTTGTCACCTCTACAGGAGGTAGGCTAGCCTATTTCCACCTCCCACTTTGGTGACGTAACGACCTGGCCAGCCCATGACGCGCGTTGTTGATACTGCGAGTCTGTGCGGCAGCGGTGGCGCTAGTGGTGGTGGTAGTGGGTTGTACTCGGAAATTATATTGTTCTATTCGACCCAGATTGCAGTATATTAGGACAAAGTCTCGTAGAATAATGGATGGCCTACGCGTGCGCTTGTATTAGTGATTTGCCCGGTATTCCTTGCAGTCGATTTGCCAGGTGCTTCGTTTCAGCGTCAAATTGCACCTGACAGCGACAATCTGAAGACGGCGTGAACAACAAAGGCTGGACGAGCACCCAGCGGCTCCATCCAACCAAACGGAGTGATAAATCCGATGGTTTTTACTGTCATTTATTCACATTGCGTGTGAGACAGTTACTTTTTCAAACGTTACAGTTTGTGGTCGACGTAATTTAGAACAGTTGTTGACGAGGGAATATTACCGTGCGTCTTGCAACATGAACGCGCATGTTTGCAGGACTGGGAACGTTCAGTCGTTTTCGCTGTAGCTTGAATAGCAGTGCCATCTTCAAATGGTACTTGTTAATATGTGAACCCAGTTACCTTGCGCTCAATATACGGTAATAGCTTATACGCTAGTTGCAGTTGCTTATTCGACATTTGCAGAGAAATCTCGCCACGCTGCTGAAGTGCAAGGCTAGTTTGCCGAATCAATTAATTCTCGGTTGGATGTCCTCTGAACGAAATTAACGTAAAGATGTGGGTCAACCCCGAAGAGGTATTGTTGGCCAGCGCGTTATGGATGACCGAGAGAGCAAATCCCTATTTTGTTCTTCAGAAAAGGAAGGGTCACGGCGACGGAGGTGGAGGTCTCGCAGGTAAGTGCACCAGGGCATGCAAGGTGCGCGGCCCTCGCAGCTGCATGCGTGCGTCTCGCATTGGTTACTTAATGGGAGGAAGCACACTGGGTCGCGTGCTGAGTCAGCTGTCTGACAGGGCATATTTGATGCATTTTTACTGTCGGATGCCTATGAAGGGCTACTTCATTAAGCCAAGATGGTCTGACTGGTGTGGCTGACACATCGCTGACTATAACTGAGGACAGTTTTTTTTAAGGCAATCAATTAGGTCTACCCACCATTATGTATTAATGACAAGGTCTTAAATGTAACAGCTTCAGCATGTAGGCTAACTACAGATGAATGCAGATGAAACGTTTGTAGTGTCCATATGATGCATCATAGCCATAAATTTCCACTAGGAAGCATCCCAGCAAAGTAGGCCACTGATATTTAATCACCTAGCACACTAACAGCTGGACAGCAGTTCCTGTCTCTCCATGCTCTACATTTCAGATTCCCTATTCCACCTCAGAATAGTCAAACCATGAGCTGGGCCGCCTTGGAGAACTGCTTGGAGCACTGAATCATCTCCATCTCATACTAGTTAATTTAGTGCAGGCTGTCCACATAACATACCAGACAGATGGTGGTCTGAGATGACACACACCTGAAAAAATTCTGTGCAAGACCTGGAAAACGCACCATGTGATGTGACTACTCATACATTGGCTGTTTTAAATGTCTGGAAACACTTCTACTGACACAGCGTGGTGAGGAGAAGGTGAAAGTCTAACTGATTAGACAGACCATCTTTGATGTAGAACGTAGGTCAGTGTATCTGTTAAAGATGTTTGATGATCTTCACTCCTGTGAGACAGACGTCTCTAATGAGGTGAAAGGGCGGAAAAGTCCTGTCTGATTGACAGCTGAAGACTATCTAGGCATTTGGTCAATGGCTAAATATCCCATTTCCCCAGTGCCATGCCGTCTCAGTATATCGGCTAGAATGGCCAGTTTCTGAGCCATGTGTTTGCGTGTCTCTTTGTTTGGCTGCCAGATATGGCAAACGGCGGCACGGAGCTCTATGGTAGGCAGGCAGGCGATGATGTCATTGTTATGTAAATGCGGAGTGGTGTGCCAGTTGGCGCTGGCAGGAGTGGCAAGAGCTGGAGCACACTGGCACAGCCCTGCCCTCTTGCCCCAGAGGAGTCTGGGATTGGTACCACCTGGGCCGTCTTCTGGAACACAGTAGGTTTATTTATAGGTAGTGTGTGACCGACGTCAGACAGAACCATCCATTGATCCAACCGCTGCGTTGAACGAAGGCTATTTATAATGAACGAAGGCATCGGCTCCTGTCTTTGGTATATGTTGTTCCAATAGATTGTAAATAGACTTCAATCTGTAGTGGCTTTGTATGGTTTGCAGTGAGCCAGCGTTCATCTTTCCAAGCTGCTATTGCCTCAGTCTGTTGTCCTGTGGGGCTCACTTGTATCTGAAGGCACATACATCAGCCACTATCAAAAAGTCATAAACAGAGATCAGAAGTCATTCACTCTCAGTCCCTTTCTGTTAAACAGGGAGGCAAAAGCCAAGCCAAGACAAGAACCCGGTTTCTGCCTGGCCTGCAGCCGTATCATGTTTCTGTTACTTGAGATGATATTGATTTTGAAGCCGTGGCCAGATTAGCTCTGGAGTGCATTGTCTGGCAGTGAGCACAGCAGAACTCCGGGGAAAGTGCAGGCATAACAAGATGGAATTGGAATGGTTTCTGGGGGGGATGGGCAAGTGGGTGGGGAGTTAACATGGCTACAACAATGAGAACCAGATTCCAGGTTTGGAGGCGCAGCGCCTGTACAAGTTTGCACTCTCATTTGTTTGCAAAGGCTCTTAGTCTCCAACAGAGGCTACTCAAAACAGCCTGCTCCCTGGGCTCGCACAGGTTCAAAACATCATGTGTTGTCAGCTGCGCAGCTCAGCCTCTCTCTCTCCCAGGGAACCAAAGCTCTTGTCAGAAAGATTGTTATCAAAAGATCATATGATCGAATGGGGGGGGGGGGGGGGGGTGGATTGGAAAGAGAAGCTTTAGCACTATGACTCAACCTCATTCTTGTTTGTCCACTCTGCATTACCTACATCTCATCTCTCTGCTTCTCATTATTGCAAACATAAAAACCAAACATGTTCGCTTGGATTAATGCAAAGAAGACATTTGCACCTTGAGCATATTAGTCAAATTACTCAATACACTTTGATATCCTATAATTGCTTTTGACAAGGCCAGAGAGCTTGCTGGTTGAGGTTAACCATTTTCCCCATTAGAAGAGGGATTATGAGTCACTCGTGAATGGTGTTTAGTTCAGTTGGGAAGCCAGTATCATAGTATGCTCATGTGTGGGTTTGCATTGGTACCTCACCTCGTATGTTCTTTCAAATGTTCTAACCTCAGGTTCCTCACCTCAAATGTTCTTTCATATGAGTCTCCTGAAGATAAAAATGTATTGTGACCATCATTTCAGAAGTTGCTTAACAAAACTAGTTCTGCTAGACTCATAGATCTAATGAAACTGCACATAATTTCTCCAATGATAAATCACTAGGCTCTGATACAATTAATGCCCAACCACCACACACACACAAAAACAACACACACACATACAAACCCAAACAAACATGCACACACACACACCTTGACTTCACACACCTTCTGTGGGACACAGTGAACTTGCATTGTGGTCACATTCCCACCTTGAACATACATTGACTTCTGATTATGCTTGAATGCTGTGGTATGTGTTTTTATCCAGAGGAACTCCTTGTATGAATAACACTCTCCAGTGAACATATGTCCCACGTCCTCGTCCCCTCTCTGTCCTGGCTTCCCCCAGTAGGGGGCAGCAGGATTTATTGGCATTGTTTAAGACTGTGATCATACAGCACTTGGCCTGTGCCTGTGATCTATGGTGTTGTGAACTCCATGCACTAACTCAATGGCGGTGTCAGGTGCGCGCCAGCCCAGCAGTAGGCAGCTTGGAGTAGCTGTCCATGCAGCCTTGTGTCTGTTGAAGGCTGGTGGGCCTGCCTGTGTGTGTGCTAGTTATTCATCCATCCAGGATTTAAGCATTACCAAGCCAGTTTACTGCTTCCCTTGGGTTCTCAATATGTCACTTGTCACATTTGGTAATACAAAACTCTTAGCATTCCACACACAAGCTGGGCTGTTTTTGTAGTCAGAATGAGTAGAAAAACAACTCCAAGCCAGTCTCATGATCCAGAGTTTTGGTTGGTCCCCTGAGGACCACACTGTACGGACTGGTGTGACCCTGATCTTGTCCATTGTGTTTTATTGGCACATAGTTTTTTTGTGTTAAAAATGTAGTAAAATTACGGATGTTGTCTGTCTATAATGCATAAAGAGAGAGAGGAGTTTAGAATGAGTCAAAATAAAGTAATAGGTGTGTGTGTGTGTGTGTGTGGTCTGAGATGACACACACCTGAAATGCATACTTGTATCTGAAGGCACACCTGTGTGTGTGTATAGCGCGGTGGAGGGTTGTGATAGAGATGGGGATGGCTATACAGTATGAGGTTATAGAATGGTGTGGAGAGAGGCTACAGCTATGCTATTAGCCCGACTCCCACACATTACCTACAATTATTATTATTATTATTATTATTATTATTATTATTATTATTATATTGGGTTTGTGGCCTCCTCTCTGTTAGTGACTGGCTGACCCCCTACACACAATCATACCCTCCTATTTGTGACAGGTTCACAGTATAAAATGAATTATTTTACCTACCTAGTATACCAAAGGCAGGTTAGCCCTGAACATTTACTGGCCAAAAAATATTTTACTGGAAACAAAACTGTTAGATCAGGTGATAAGCTCATGTCTGCAACCTCACTTCCCTCGTGGGCAAGTCTTAGCAAATTTAGCATGTTCCAGTGAAAGGAAATTAATGTCTTCATACTCTTGACACATTTTCTTGTCTTACAAGTTATACATGTATGACAACACACACACAATTCACATCTTTTTTTATTATCACAAATCCTATTTCATGTCACAAAAAATTCTCAGGAAGTGGAGGTTTGATTCTTTGTACATGGTTTGGTTTCTCATTGTAGCTTGTGATACATTTTAGGAACTAAGAAATTTCCAATATTCTTAAACTTCTATTTTAATATATAAGTCATTCGTCTCTTCATTTGAATATTTGTCAAGCTTCCTCTCCCTCCTGCCTGAGGTCTGTCGATTAAAACCACACCACTGTGGCTGTTAGAAACCTCTGTTTACACAGCGGTCAGGCCATACAGTACACGCCACTGTCTGAATACTCTATAAGAGTAGACTCAACGCCACTGTCTGAATACTCTTTAAGAGTAGACTCAACTCCACTTTCTGAATACTCTTTAAGAGTAGACTCAACGCCACTCTCTGAATACTCTTTAAGAGTAGACTCAACGCCATTGACTTGGGCCTAAAGGTTATGAAGAATATGACATCTTTTTGAGCGCTCACCCTTAGTAGTGCCACAACAGTTGAATTGATGAATCGATTTGGGCATGATCAGTTACCATCCACATAATCATCCTCTGTGATCAATCACTAGCATGTGCTCTCAGCTGCTCACTTAGACGAGTCTGGCCAGTGTTTTAGACAACAGACAGCGGACAATTTATAACAAATTTCTGTGGCACAGACCAAAAATTTGTTTGCATTTCGTGTTCTACTTTTTGTATCTATAATCGTAATAAAACTCTACAGACAAATTGAAAGTAGAAAGTAAAACTCTAAACTTATGTGGTGGATTACATTTTCAGTTTTACAACTTAATGCTTCAGTGGTTGTTCAACATCTGACTGTAAGTGGCTTTTGCATGGATGACCTGTTTTCCCTGTTAGTCTGATGGTCTCTTCTCTTTTCTCCTTTCCTCCTCTCCTCTCCTCTCCTTTACTTGCTCCTTTTCTCTCCTCTCCTC
>JAGFZM010000718.1:0-16514 GCA_017657215.1 Limnothrissa miodon
CCCCGCCACCCCCCTATTCATGAGAATGCGGGGAAGTGTATGCGTGAGTGTTTTGGCCTGTGGTCCGGGGGTCCTGGCAGCACCCATGCTCTCTTCTGAAGCAGATGCATTGATTTGCTCATTAGGGCCGAATCTGAAGACCGAGGGCGTGTTTTTTTCCTTGGTGCGTGTGTATATGTGTGTGTGTGTGTGTGTGTGTGTGTGTGCACACTAAGGGAGGGGGGGGGGGGGCATTTTTTTTTCTGACACCATACCTCGCTTTTCTCCCTATCCCCTCTCTTCTTTCTCCCTCTCTCTCATTGAGCAGCGCTCAGCAGAGGGGTGTGGCTGTCTTCTCCCCTCACTGCACATTCTGAAAACTGCGAATCCAGGCGGACAGGGGGTGGGGGCTGGGTTGGCTTGGAAGGGGCTATGAGTGGCAAATGGGAAGGCTGGTCTATTTGTGAAAGGAGACGTATACTTGGGAATATGTGTATATGTATGTAGGAAAAAGTAAGATAAGGTGTGTGTAAGTGAGAGTGAGTGTGAGTGTGAATGAGTTATTGTTGTGTGTGTGGTGTGGGAGTGAGGGAGTGAGTGAGTGAGTGAGTGAGTAAGTGAGTGAAAAGGCGAGGAAAAGAGTGAAAGTAAGAAAAGCAGTAAAGCCCAAGTCCCTAAGTGGCCCTGCATATTCATCAGCGGGTGGGTACTGCTGTGTGCTGTCCCACGGCTCTTGGGGGCTCTAGCGTGGGCGGCACAGGGGGAGTGACGTTTGCCCACCCTCTCCCTGACAGGCCCTTTGCTGCTGTGTCCTTTAAAACTTAAGAAGAACAGAAGGGGGAAGAGGGAGAGAGAGAGAGAGAGAAATCTGCAAATGGGGTTTCTTATCCCATTCATTATTTGCCTCAGCTAAAAAATAAAGGGGGACAAGAGGGGCCAGAATGAAAGAGAGAAAGAAAAGGGGGGAAAAGGGGAGAAAGAAAAAGAGGGGAGTTAAATGCAGTGGCGGTATGCTGAAGAGTGGCGTGGGGGTTGTGGGGTTGTGTTGTGGAGTGTTGAGATTTTTTTTTTTTTTAATGACAGCACTAGGTTACCCATTTAGCCTCCTGGGTCCCCTATTCTCTCTTTCACTCCAGTTCTGTAGAGGCCTATGGGGAGTAAAGAAGGAGGTGTGTGTGTGTGTGTGTGTATGTGTGTGTGTGTGTGTGTGTAGAGGAGGGGACGAGGCGGGGGGGTTGAATGAGACTCTTGTAACTACCTCATAAATGCCACTTGTCCGTCGGCGTCTGTGGAGCCGAGGTTGATGACCTGTCAATCAAGCGCCTAAGTGACCAGCTGGAGCATTCAAGGCTGACAACATGGCCGCCGCCGCAGCATTGTGCCGGGGGGCTCCTCTCGGGCACTGGCGTGCTGCTTAATCCCACCGTTTTCCCCCCAGACAACAGGGCTTTGGCGGGGGGTTATTATTGCAGCATCCAGCAGGAGGGGAGACCGTGGCATTGGCGTTAAATATCCCATGTCGCGCCTTTTAGCAATGGGAAACAACTCCGGCAAATGCAAGAGGAAAGCAACCCATGTACGGCCAATAAAAAGGTCAGAATTACGACCACTGACCGGGAACGCGGGAACAGATGTGGTAAAATCGAACGGCAAAGCCTCTTGTGTAATGGAATGTCAGAGCTGAATGTATTTATCAAGCAATTTAGAGATCGTTTTACCATAATGCAGGAACATATGGGGCATTGGTGTAATTACATTTAATTTGCTAAAATCTGTATGTCAGAGTGAAAATGACCGTAATCAAGGGTGATTTGTACATACGGTGATGTCAGGAAGACTCTAGTGCTGAGGGACAGCAACATACTGGCAAATAGATGTGCACATAACATACACAATGTCAAACAGGTTGACATTATAACCACACTTTAAAAGACTAAAATGGTATATAACTATAGGTTATTTCATTGAAATGAAATTACTTATTTAATATTTTTGGCCCAAGGACACAGAACATCTTCCAAAAACAGTAAAAAGACAAATCACTGGAAAAGCAGGTTGAAAAGGTTCTATTGAATGGGACCTTTGGTAAGCTGGTAAAAAAGGCAGCCAAAATCCCCCTACATGCATAAACTGAGGTAAACCTATTAGTGCAACAAATGTAACTTTTAGCCTTCCCCTGGGAAGCAAGCATCTCGGATGTCAGCCTGCGCACAAAATGGAGGTGTTGGATACAGCACTAGCTGGGGAAACAGCAAGGCCCATGTCCTATTATGTGCTTTAAATCCCTTCAGGCAGCTGGAGGGGGAGAGGGAACTCCTTCTCCTCCGGTAACAAAGGTATGTTTGGGAGGAGATCGCCTTTCACAGAGCAGTAGGCCTGTGCGGGTGGGAGAGTGGGGGCATGGGGGGGTGGTGGTGGTGCAGGGTTGTCTTCTTCAGCTTTAACGTTGCATCGACTGAATGTGCCTACCACACAGGGCTTTGGGCAATAGAATGTACAAGAGCACCAGAGAGAGAGAGAGAAAGAGCGAGGGAGAATAATACTCAGTGGCATATCAAAGCATTGGAACAGCTGCAGCTGTAGCACCGTGCTTCCTTTTGTAGGCAGACAAAAGACAGTAGAGATACATAACACTAAAGCAGACGTTTTCTTCCCCCTACACCCTTCTGTCTCCAAGCCTGGGAGGAAAAAAAAAAAAAGAGCTGTCACAGCTGCACGGTTCTGACTCTGTATAACAGCAGTGAAATAACCTAATCTGTCCAGCTATCATCACCGCAGATACTCAATCATGGCTCCATGCTTTTGATAGACTAGACCACCTATCCACCCACACCGCTCAAAATCTACACCCCGAGATATATAGGGTATTCTACTGGAAGGAATTTCCTACGAAATGCCACAACTGCCACCAGACCAGCAAAAAAAAGAGCTGACAACCAAAACCAAAGCATGAGATGAAGGACTTTTTAAATGTTGTCGCACGGATCAAATACTCGGCTGTGGTGTCTGGGTGTGAAATATGAAAGATGAATTAACAGGCCAAAAAAAAAAAAAAGAGAAAAATCCTCAGCTCAAGCCGACACGATACAGCATTACAACTCAAACAAGCCCTGTCATCTACAAAGTCATAATTCATTCTCAGGCTTGAGCTTTTCTTGTTTGGGTTAGCCATAGCGTGAGGACATGGCTGGAGTCTGGAGACTGAGGTGATTTACTGCTGTATTAAGGCAAATAAGAGGGGGATGACTATGAGGGCAGTTGAAAGGTCAAGTGGCACACATACTTTTGAAAGGGAACAAGGGGTTGATCATATTTCTGGTCGAGTTAGGGTATTTTATGATGACTCTCTGACAAACACCATGCTATTCTACTCTGATAAATGATGCTTTCATGACATTTAGATCAGACCGCGGTGACTCACAGACATAAGTTACCACCACTACTCAAACCACAAAACAAAGCATGACGTCTTACTTTGGACAGGATGGTGTTTGTTTGTGTGAGGGGGAGTGTGTATGTTTGTGCCTTTTCTCCAGGAATATGGACGGCAAAAAAGTGTATGCATACTTGTCTGAAAATACCGCAAATGACAGGTCCAAGGTCAGTCAGAATCAGAGGTGTCGTGCATTCTTCTCAAAGTTGGCATGGAAAAACTCAGTGATGGGCCAGAGGCTACAATCCAACCCATTTCCGACTACTGGCCTAGGGTGGTCATGTAGCGGCATAATAAACAAAGAACTTTGAAACTGCACCTTGAGATCAGTGGCTTGCACTACTTGACTTGGAGGGACTTTATCAGGTGTGGTAGCAAATTCCCTTAATTATTATATCAAAATGAGAGTACGAGAGCCAGGTCTTATGCAATTGTATAATGTTTGGATCCGTGTTTAGATCCAAATAAAATTGTGTCTTGACCCTAAGAATACGGCACAACCGATGTACATGAAGGTCTAAAGAGAAAGGAAGAGACAGAGACAGAGAAAGAATGAGCCGTCTGGCTGCAGAGTCTCTGCGTCTGTATCTGGACTGATTTGTGAGCCCTCTTGACAGACATCTACCATATCTCTCAAAATGATGAACAAGCAGAGCAGTGGGAGATTTAGGAAGAAAGCAGGCACTTAGATGATTAGAGAGTATTGAATAACACTCACTCACCCTTAAATTTTAGATCTCCTTCATATGACAACTCAACAACAATTTTGCAACAGGCTGCTTCAAGATAAACTTCTATTAGGCATGATTGTAGAAAAAAAGGAGTTTAAGTTCAGTTCTAGGAGGCGGCCTGCAAATCTCTCAACAAATCTAATGACTTGGCATCTGACCTCTTCTCAAACGGCCCTGAGGAGGAAAAAAAACGCTGAGATCATTCCTAACATGTCAGCCTTCCTTGGCCAAGTGTGTCCAAGCTGGGCTGCAAGATCAAAACGTCCTGCCACGACAGCGCTGATAGCTCGGCTCCTTTCACTTGTCAAGGGGGTCTTGTTCATACCTCTAAAGCTGCTATCAGCGCACCTCCTGGCTTCTGTCAAATGCCCTGGGTGATGGATAGCCTACTGGGCTGGGGGCCTGGTGTGCCTGGGTACTTAATCCAGCCATTTTCATTCTATTATGTTTTCTTCATAATGTCCAGAAAACCAGAGAGTGTATTCCTCGCAGCTTTTGCAGCATCTGTGTATAACTGCCTAATGTAGACTAACGACAGGACAACAAACTGCCGCAGACCCAGAGTGGACCCACACTGACCTTGACCACAGATTAGCTCATTAAATAGTGTGTAAGACTGAGCGCTAAGGTGCCACAATAAACTTTTCTCTCTCCTGTATCGATTGCCTTGTGCATCACAGACTTTGGATCTTTGTGGAGAACTTTGTGGGCTGGTGTAGGACTAACCAGCAGTAGCTGCTGAATCCCACCAAAACTAAAGAATTGGTGATGGAGTTCAGAAGGCCTGCCCTGCCCTTGCTGCCTGCCACCATTGACGGGGTGAATGTTAAGACTGCCAATGCACAGAAGTACATCTTGACAATAAACTGGACTGCTCTGCCTACTGTATAATGATGCTCTTTTTAAAGAAAGGCTGGGCAGGCTCTACCTGCCTAGGAGACTCAGGTCCTTCAATCTATGAGGCAAGCTGCTTAGGTGTTACCAGTGTGTCATTTGATGTACAGTGTTTTTTTTCTATGATGTGGTATGTTGCAGACAGAACTAGGAAAAGGGGTGCGGGTCTGGCTTATGAGAAAAGCTGGGTGTGTGGTGGACAGAACTGAAGCCCCTTAAATCAATTGCAGATTATAGGAAACTGAGCACACTGTTGTCTATAATGGACAATGGCCACCACCACCTGCACAATATATTTTCCCAACCAGAAGAGCGTGTACAGTAGCAGGCTCCTGTTTCTGTCTTGCACAACAGACCGGCCGCAAAGGTCTTTTGTTCCCCAAAGCCATCTAGCTCCTCAATGCCACACAAGAAGGAAGGAGTGCAATTTCTATCCATCCATCTACTTTTGTTAAGATATCCTGGAAGACTGTATACAGAGAGTAGGGGGTTTGTACCAACCTGATTCAAAGGCAATTCACACACTTACACACATGGAGTGTCTGAACGTGTGATGTTCCCTCACCTCAATGATGTAGAGGACAATGTTCTTGTAGAAGCAGTAGAGGATGCACTTGGCCACACGGTTGTAGTTCCAGGCCCCATGGACTAGCAGGAGGTTCTTCAAGTACTTGAACTGTAGAGGGAGTAAGCCGTAGACAGACACAGATAGGCATGGACGTCAGAAACCGTTGGACATGCACAGAGGGCAGCGATCCAAAATAGCAGCATCCACATCAAACCCAGTAACACAAACTCATAAAATGAACCTGAACTGAGAATGGAAGAGGGTGCTGTGACTGTCTGATTAAAACTCGAGAACAATCTAATCAGCATTCTGATGGCTGGAAGCTGGTACAGGACGGCGGGGCTCCAGGGGAGGAGTAGGCACCGTTGAGCTTACCAGACACATTCTTGGCACGCTCAGCAGCCTTACTTTGTCATACTTTAAACTGAACTTGAGCTTGCTGGGGGTTTGTTGAAAAGGGGGGAGAGGAAGAGAAAGGGCCTTTCTTAATCTCTCTCAGCAGAACAGGGGGGACTTGGTAGGGAGAGAGGGAGTAGACTCAGGGGAAATATAGGAGACGGCTGATCCCTCTATTTATGGCAGATGTTACTTCCGCCCTGATATCACAACGCAGGTGCACTGTGGAACATCTACAGCCGGCAGATGAAGTACCCCCTGGCAACCATAAACAGAACACAGAGCATGTTGCTGAAACACTGTTGTAGCCATGGAGGATGCTGCAGTGAGGGTACTGGGGTGGTAGTCCTTTTTTACTGTTGGTGTGATTGATGGACAGGGGAACTTGGCGGGGCTCTCTTAGCATAACACAGATGTCAAGCTGAGGTAAACATGCTTTACATGCCTTTGGGTAAACACAGGGTCAGTTACACTCGCTCAGTGGCAAAAAGGGTGTTTGTGTGTGTGTGTGTGTGTGTGTGTGTCTGTGCCTAGAGATGTGTATACATATGGACAGGTACAGTATGTGTGTGCACACTTCATTTTATGCACTGTGTGTGTGTGTATGTGTGTGTGTGTGTGTGCCTTCTACCTAGATATCTAGGTAGAAATTGTGTGTGTGTGTGTTGGCCACGAGGAGCGAGTGAGAAGGAGGAAGAGGCGGGGTGGGGGGGGTTGGTTTCAGGAGGTGCTGTCTGTGGGCCTGACCCCTGGAGCTCAGGGGAGCAGAACCGCTGACAGACGAGCAGCAGTGGAGCCAGGGAGCTGGGAGGAAGAGGGGTGTGGGGCTGGGGCTGGGGCTGGGGTGAAGGGGAGTCAGAAGGCCACAGGCCGATCCCCACTCCTAATTTGCTGAGTTTCTGGGAAGCCCTGCGTGGAGCTACGGCCCCATCACTCAGAGCCTTTTACCGCCTCCCCTCCCTTCATTCATCCTCCAACCCTCAGAAGACCTCTGCTTCAAAAACTCACAAAGTCTGAACGACAGGCAGAAATGTATGTTTTGTAAGTCAGTCACCCTGTTGAGGAGGGGGGAAAAAAAGTGAAAAGAGCCTTTGAAGGCTGATTAAAATGTAATTTTGAAATAATGTGTCTTTCATGAAGATGCTAAAGAGGTATTTTTCTTCAGCGGTTGGACGAATTGACATCCCCTGCTCTCGTTACGGGTGCGCAGACGCCACTTCCTCGTTCCTGTCGGGCTGGGGTTTAATGTAACGTTAATTTGATCGCGGTGCTACCCGCACACTTCACATCTGATTAATGAGGGAGGCATGAGAGGGGAGAGAAAAACAGAAAAGAGAAGAAGAAAAAGAAAAGGGAGCACCCGTCCAGCCCCTCTACCCCAGCCTCCTCCCGATTCTCATCTTAAATATCACACTGGCTGCAGGGCCACTTAAGGCAAGACGGGATCCTTTGGAGCGAAATCTGATGCAACATGGCCGAGAGAATGAGCACAGCCTGTAGCTCTCAAAGCACCAGTCAAGTGAGTTCCAGTGTTCCAGAAACATACTAAACACACACACACACACACACACAAAACAAAGGTAAAGGAGACACAGTTGGATGCAGAGCAGGAATCCACCCCCCGCTACACCTCCAAGCAAAGAGAGGATGCTCGACTTCAGTTACAAGCACAATAACCTATACTTGAGTAGCATCTCAACTATGACACCAGTAACAAAGACTGAGGATTACAAAACGTGGCCTTTAAAAATTAAGTTTACATAAACGGAAGAGGATCGGGTTCACTAAATTACTTTTTACTAGAGTGGGAGAGAGGGGGAAAGGGGGAAAGGGAAAGGGACAATAGTCAATTGCCTTGAGTCGGTGCATTGGATTTGTCCTGGGTATGGTAACCTAAGATCCCTGTGATGTCCCTTAAGACAGATGCTGTTCACCTGGTGAGCCTGCCCGACCTCTGAACCTTGACATTTGCCCTATTGGCCCTGCCCTTCCCCCATGTCGTAGCTCACCTGTGCGATGGAGTAGTCGGAAGAGTTGGCAGCCTGCAGACCCTCGTTGCCCGAGATGCCCACGCCTACGTGTGCCGTTTGGATCATGCCCACGTCGTTGGCACCATCCCCAATCGCCAAAGTGATAACACGGACCTGTTTCTTCACCATCTCCACCACCTCGGACTTTTGCAGTGGAGACACTCTGCGCAATGGACAAAAAAACATCATTGACAGACAACTCTTCAAAAAATGCTCACATATAATGGCAGTGGTTTTCAGTGCTAATGTACCTTTCAGAGTAAGTCCAGAATATAATGTTTATTTTTCTTTTGCTAATAGCATTTTGTTTTGCTTATAGACCAAAATTTCTAAACAAAATCACATGTGTAGTAAGGTTGTTTGATCATTAGACAGAAATATTTAGGGCAGGAGAAGCATTAATGCCAAAATGACAGTTGCTACAATGTATTAACGCCTTTAACAGGCTTCAATGTAAATTTTAAAATGCTTTTAGGGCTATGATAACTTGCATGACAGCTGCGAGGGAGAGAATGTGTGAAACTGTAGCCTAGTTTGAATCAGAGCTGTCAGAACAACAAATATTTAATACTTTCCTCCCCTAACGCATATCTACTGGAGTTAGATCCAAGAAACATGTTTTTTTTTTTATATTTGGGTCGAACTGGGGTCAGGCTGTTTTCACACCTTGAACCAGGGTTCGTTTGGAACTGCTACAAGACCACACCAAATCTCGGTGTGCTTGTTTGGTCCACACCTGAGTTTGTTTGCTTAAATGCACACTGGTCCAAGAGGTCCGAACCAAGGGAGAAAACAAACTTGAGTACGTCTGAAGAAAACCATACAAAGCAGGTGTAAAAACCCCCAGAGGAAAATTATATTTTAATTACATCATCATTATCAATGATACTCCAGTTTGCATTATTTTGGATTTCCCATCATTTATTTGTCTCTCATCTATACATGCACATAGTCCTACACAACAGGATTATGAGAAAAAATGGTTCAATGAAACAGTTTGACTTATCTATGACAGCAACCCTGGCAATGAATCTGTCAACATGGCTTTAAAAGTGCATAAAATCGTAAAAAAAAGTGAGCACTAGAGTGTTCCTGAAAAAAGAAGCCAGTGTTTTATGGAGGAGGCTAAATCTGGTGGCCCCAACCTGGCCCCCCTGTGCCCGAGGAAGGCTGTTCCTCCGCAAAGACAGGAAGCAGGATTGAACTCACAACACCTGACCGAAGACCAGATACAGACCCGTACATCACCAGAGGATTTGGAGCCATTTTTCTTACACCTAATACCAGATGACAGACACTTCCCTTGTCGTTGCCCCTCCCACTTTTCTCTCATCTTCCGCTTATTCTCTCTCCCTCCCTTCTTTCTTTGTGTCGTTTTAGTTCAAATGTCCCCCCCCACCTGCCCACCCCACCCTTCATGTCTCTCTCGGGCTGGTGATCTCAGCGCTCTGATTCCTCTGTGACGGGCTGGCCCCCACAGTCGAGGGGGTCAAACTGCGATGGTGCTGCTTCATCCTGCTGAGAGATCCCAGTCAGACTCCCCCCACCCCTTCAGACACTTACTTCTACTGCCTCCAACAGTTCCCATGATCACTTCCTCCAGCCCGCAGACAGACAGAGAGGTAGCCTTGTACCCCCAAACATGCACCTACACCCACACCCATTCAGACTACTGGACACAGACATGCTGGTGGTCTCCACTTTTTTTTTTCTTTTTTCCTCCCTCTCTCATAACTTCTTTTTTTCCCCCTCTCAGGCTGGTGAAAGCCGGGGCTCCTCATGAGTCAGCTCATAGCTAATTCATCTCCAGCACTGTTTGCAGGCCTGGCTCACGTCTGGAGACAGTTTCTGTGTGTGTGTGTGTGTGTGTGTGTGTGTGTGTGTGTCAGTGCACAGTTTCTGCCTTTGTGTGTGTGTGTCTGTGTGTGTGTGTGTGTGTGTGCCTGCATGAATACATGCATGTATGTATGTATTTATGTGGGTTTGTGTGTGTGTGTGTGTGCGTGTGTCTGCATTGAGAGAATCCAGACGGGGCCTGAGGTCATGCACTGTGCTGTGGCCCTGCAGTGGCACCTGCAACCAGCCTGCTCCTGTTTCCGCAGGAACGTCTCTGAGTTTAGGCAGGGCTGCGTCTGCTCAGCTCAGGGCAACTCAATGCCTGAATGCCTCGCTCACAACAATGACCCCACCACACACCAGGAGGACCTGGCCTTGGGCTTCAGGTCACCTCTCGCTCTCACCCTGTGTGTGTGTGTGTGTGTGTGTGTGTGTGTCTGAGTACATCTGTACATGTGTGGGTTTCTGTAAACTCTGCAGGTAGGTGAACCTCTGTCTGTGTATGTGTATATATATGTGTGTGTGTGTGTGTGTGTGTGTGTGTGTGTATAACCTCTGCAGTTAGGCAGAGCCCTCATTAACACTTGATCACGTAGAGGCTGCCGTGTTTAACGTCAGGGCCCTGACCTACAGCGGGGGCAATTTGCTCTCAAAATATTCAGCCCATGCTTCCCTGAAATGGGCCAGGGAGCCCCCAGGATTATTCCACCAAGTCTTAATTTGCTTCCACCTCTTTTCCTTGCAGACTTTCCACATATTACCCCAAACACAACACACACAAACACACACACGAACACACACACACACACACACACACACACACATCCAGGGCAGCAACACTCTGAGGAAGGATTCTGACTGCTTGACATTTATATTCATTCAGTTAAGTTGCTCTGGTCCAAATGACTTCCAATCAGTAATTTAATGAAAATCAAGCAGCAGACTAATAAATAAATAAACAAATAAAACACACACACACACACACACACATATATATATTAGGTTACTTCACAACATAAATGTTGTTGGTTGGTTGACGTTGTTTTTGGTTGTTGTGGTGGCAGGAGCTTTGTGGACTGAAGAGGAAGACTCACCTGCAGCATATCACAGCCTTGCAGGACAGCGCCAGGTCTAGGAAGTACTGGCGCGCTCCGAAGGTGAGGGCGTATTTGAGCGTCTTGCCATCAATGATGAGGGCAAAGTCGTTCTCTTTGTGCAATGCATCCCCCAGCATGCCACAGTGGTGGCTTAGTGTCTCTCTGGTGCCCTGCGAAATAATAGGAAAAATGAAACAATGAAAAAAAAAGAAGGTAACGGAATTGGCCTTTACCCCAATCTTAGTTTTTAAGCGCACATAAATCACTTAACGCTGTCATCACAAGTAATTACTGTTTTCCAATCAGATTTCTTCAAGGCAGTATTTTTACACACAGCAAACTTCCTGAGCAACGCTAGTCCCGTACATCTGGTCACGCCTGTGGGCCTGCCCCCTCCCAAAGATTATTATTAATGCTATTACCATCAGGCCGGGAAACAAGGCAGAAATGCATCAAAAACATACATATACCACGCCTCATTACAACATCAGCAGCTGCCTTGAACGCTGGCTTGATGGTTGGGTTGACTACTAAGACCTCATGCTTCTGACTGGGAGGACTAGACTGCTCCGGGAATGGACAGGAATGGACACTTTAATGGTATGTGATTGTTCCCTTCTTTTTCTTTTCCGCTCTGTTTTTTGCTTTTTGTGCTACGCTGCTGCATATTTTTCTACATTTTTGGTATCCCGGCATGTTCAAATGGGTTTAAAGGCCCATTTTCTAGGAATGTTCTAGGCCAGCTCAATTCAGTTCAAACTGGAGGAGTTGGATAAATGTCTCACTATTAACTGATTTAACATGAAAGATTTTAATGAGCACTGACTTGTTACTTAAGCAAAATGTTATTTTTTCTTTTTACTCATACAGACACACCACCCGACTAAGTTTCCTGTTGGTTTTGCCATTTCTAATGGAGACAATTATTCTTTCAGCAGAAACTGCACAGTTGGAGTAGAGTCCTGTCTGTTACAGCAGGAGGAGTAGTGATGTGTGTGAGTGTGTGTGTGTGTAGGCATGGGGCAGTGTTTGATTTGGGAGAGTGTTGCACTCCACTTGATTTCCCATAAAAAGAGAGTCACATGATTCCCACATGGACACCCTCTTCATCTACTGGAATAACAGAAGGCTCTCAGTCAAAAGAAAGAGAGGGGGACAGAGAGGGGCAAAAGGATTAAAATAAAAAATATATAAACATGAAGGTCGGCGTATCAGTAAGTGATACTGCAAGGTCAGGAGACTGTGCCAAAGCTGAGTGCCACACCACCACCTCTGTCTTTACAGCACAGAACAAAAGTAATCATAGAAGCTCTGGTTCTGGGGTGACCTTTCAGGAATCTGTTGGGTGCCCTTTGACACACTCCCTACTTATGTATGAGATTATCCCCACGTTATATTATTAATGTGGGGAAGACAAGGCACTATCTAGGGTTCCCTCCATTTATCCTGGTGTAGGAGAGGTTGAGTTTGTGTTTCCAGTAGTAGGCACATTGCTTCCGGAAAACACCACTGGTGCCTAAGAGGCTGGTGTTTCCCCCCTGTGCTTCTTCTTACAGTAGTGTACATTAGGGGATAAAACCAAAAAAGGTTAAATAAGCTGCTCTAGAAATAACCAATAAGGGTGTAATGTTATCACAGCCTCCTGTGCAGAGGTTGTCGGCCATGTTGTGCCATGTGTTGCTACCTGCTGATGTACGAGGGGAAGAGACTGAAGCACCCAGAGACACAGATAGACAGACAGACAGAGAGAGAGAGAGAAAGAGAGGAAGTGCTAGTCAGCGTGTGGCTGACCAGCGGAAAAGGTGACGGCGTCCACATGTGTGAAAACGAACACCGATGGTTACAAGGCCACGATGGGCTTGCACCGCTAAAAGGAAGGGGCCCCCCCACTGCAGCCAATGCAATGAAGCTAAAGCTAACGGCTTCAGCAGAAGCCCTTCCTCACTAGCGACCATCAGCCATTGGCCGTGAAAGACCCCGAGAATGAGGGTAGGAGAGCAGGGGGGTTTGGGGTATGTGGGGAAGATTGGGGTGGGGTGGCAATAGGGTGGGTGAAGGGGGAGCAGAACAGATGCCTTGGGGCAGTGAGATTGCACCTCAGGGACTCGGCAAACCTCTCCTGGCATAACAAAGCTCTGAAACCCAAGCTCAAAGGAAATATTTAGACAGAGAAGACTCAGGTTTCATGCAGGGGAGAGAGAGAGGGGCAGAGAGAGAGAGAGAGAGGGAGAGGGAAAGAGAGAGAGAGGCTGTAATAAAAAAAAAGAGAGAGTAAAAGAGTAAGAAAGAGAAAAAGTACATGACAGAATGAAAATGAGATAGAGACAAACTGAAAGGGAGAGAGAGAAAAAAGAAATAAAGAAAGAATGAAAGAAAAAAAGAGAGATGATGGAAACAGAATGAGTGAAGAGCCACAGAGGAGCGCAGCTGTGAGGACTTCTCCATAAGAGCGTGGTCATCCCTGAGGGGGGCCATAAACCAGTGAGGGTGTGTGTGTGTGTGTGTGTGTGTGTGTGTGTGTGCACACGCAGGAGCATGTGTCTGTGTGAACTGCACAATGACCAAATGTGTATAAATATGTGCACCACCCTCACATGTGCTTCAAAGTGCAAAACAAAAAAGTTGAAAGCAACACAAGGCCCTGTTAAGTAATCATAAACATTTAGCACAAATGGAAAGTCAATTTAGCTTTGTGCCCACTTGTGACTACCGGTTTCTCTGCCAAAGAGTGGCCTGATAAAGCCTCCATGTTATGGCTACGGCAGGAGCACCAGGCATAGGGACTTGCTAGTGTTTGCATTAGGAATGCCTTGAGGCCATCATCAACGTATACATCTTCAAACCCACATAGGCACCAGCCGTCTTTAGAGTGCTCTTAAATGAGTCGGGCTGGAATGGTGTTACCTCACAGCTGAAATTGATGAGATTTAGGCACTCGAAGGTGGTCTGGTCTCAAGTAGGAGAGAGAGAGAGCTCAGTCTGAACAGCCTGAACACATTAAAAAACACACACACACACACACTTATTCTATGACTACACATGCATCACATGTTCAAAAAGCACGTCCCACTCTACAGTATACACACACCTACGTGTTCACCTCCATAGCGAACTCCACTCCACTATCACCTGTTCTTTTTCCACACCTTAAAGGCGAGAGAGGAAATTTGCCCTTGACTTCTCGTGGTGTCCGTTTGAGTAATTACTCTCTGTGGCCTCACAAACCGAGCTGGGGTTCCTCAGCTTTAACTGATGGGCCTCCCACAGGCAGGTGTGGAAAGCCACTGTGTGCAGTCAGGTATGACGCACGTGTCTGCATCAACATGGCGCCGGGCTTTGCACACACAAAAAAAAATGGGGGAGGGAAGAGGTGCTTTTGATCATTATGCGTTTTCCTTGGAAGAGGAATCACTCCTTCTCTAGTCCTTCATACATTTCATCTTGTGTGAAAATTAACTCGCCAGTTGATCACCTATTAAAGAGAAACCGCCCTGTGGTGAGTCTGTCTCGATTGCAGAGGGTGGTCAAGCTCAAATCTTTTATTGTGCTCCATTGCAATTTGACGTTTCGCTACCTCAGCAGTTCTTTTATAAATACCCCAATGGATCAAATGCATAATTACAGTGTTAAAACTTCACACTCTCAACACCTAAAGAGGTCAGTCTCAGTGAGACTTTTGATCACACAAGTAAAAAATACATTTTGGCTCTAATGCAACATTCTTCACTTTCACTGAAATATAGACGATTCCTCTTCTGTCTTAATAGTGAAACAGACAGCCTTGTGGGCCTCATCTTCACAGTCCAGCAGTCCAGAGAGAGCGCGAGGGAAAGAGGGCGGGAAGGAGAGAGAAAGAGGTAGGGAGACAGAGAGAAAGAGAAAGAGGGAGATAACTGTGGTAACTTGGTTTGTGTGTGTGTGTTAGTGTGAAGTCCAGGGGTGTTTTTCCAAACAGTGTTGTGTAAGCGGGCCTTGGCATGGGACCGACCAGGCCCGGGGAGCCTTACGTGCGACGTTTCAAACAGCAATGCCCAAAAGCTTTTCCCGCGTGTGCCTTCGCCTCTTAGCCCGTGGTTCATTCATCATGCTAAATGGCTGTTTGACAGACTGAGACGCGTCCGTCAACACTGCACCACACATGCACACCCTCCCTTCCTCCCAACCTTTTACTCCCCCTCACACACACACACAAAACATTTCCCCTTCTCTAACTAAAACACCACTACTACCTCCTCCCCAAAAATCGCCCACTCGTGACGGTGGGACATACTGTGCACGGTCAGGGGTTTCACTGTGTGTGTGTGTAAGTAACAGAGAGTTGGAGAGAGGGAGAGTGTGAGTGAGTGAGTGAGTGAGTGAGAGTGAGAGAGAGAGAGAGAGAGAGAGAGAGAGAGACAGACAAACAGACAGAGAGAGAGAAAAGGGAAAAGCGACAAGCGCAAGATTGTCTGTAAATATTGTTCTGATGAAATGTCCCTCCCTTTCAAGAACCAGGGTCCTCTTATGCCCTGTGACAATAGATAAACCTCTCCCTGCAGGAACTATTTACATGTAGCCTTGCAGTCATAAAAGAGTCGGTCGGGTGAGTATTGAATATACTGTGTGTGTGTGTTTGTGTGTGTGTGTGTGTGTGGCAGTGTGTGTGTACTGAGTATAGTGTGTGCGTGTATGCGTGTGTTGGAGAGTGAGTATAAAGCATTCGGTGTGTGCGAGTGTGTGGGTGTGTGTGAGTGTGTGTGCATTGTCCATGTGTGTGTGAAGCAGAGAGGCTAATGGGGGTCATCTGGAGGGTCGGTGGCCCCTGCTCTCCACACGCAGCTTGACTCTCCATCTAAGCAACAGGCGCTCTGTGGCCGAGCCCCAACCACAGAGATCCCCTTACTGTCCCTCAGGCCCTATCAGCCAGGCCAGCTTCACCATGGCAACCTCTTTCCTTTCATCTCCACCTCCTCTTTTTCTCCCCCTCTCTCTATCTCTGTCTATTCCATTCCTACCTCGGTCTCTCCCCATGACTCTAACTTCTCTGTCTGACCTTCTGATTTTTAATTCTTTCCTTCCCCTCCCCGCCCCTTCTTGCCCACACACCCTCTGATCCTCTGATTTTCACTTCTTCCCACTCCCTCGTTTGCACTCGATACCTTTCCACCTCCACCCTCACCATTTCTCCTACTCCGGCACTCTCGCTTTCCATCCCCCCGGTCTCCACCTCCTCCATCCCTTCTTTCCCTTCCAGGACTCGCCCAGAGCGGAGCAGCATCTGTGCAGCCGTTATCAAAGCCACTAAAGGCACCCAAAGCACCGGCGCATGTGGGGTTACATGAGAACGCCTTGGGGAAGAGGGGCCAAAAAAACAAGAGAACAAGAGATAGAGTCATCAAGAACTAAAACGGGGAGAAAAAAAAAAAGGGAGAGGTCTCTGTAGTTTGGATGAAAAATGCGCTCAGGATGAGGTGGGGGCTCTGTGTGCGCGCCAGGTTAAGGGGTCACGCGTATAGTAGAGTCAGTGAAGCCCTCCATGGGCTTACAGACACACATCTGCAGCTTAGCTCT
>JAGFZM010000719.1:0-11386 GCA_017657215.1 Limnothrissa miodon
TGTGTGTGTGTGTACATTAATTGGCAGTGATTTTGGGAGGCCCTCGTTATGCAATCTGCTCTTAAGTCGTTAAGACACAGTTCAGTCAGGACTGCTGACAGCCTCAGGGGCTGGTGGAATACAATAACCTCCCCATGCATGACTAACACACAGCACACACACACATACAAACACGCTCAACAGATACACACGTGTCCCCACACGAGGAAGCACACAAGTGCAACTCGTACACACACAAACACACACACACACACACGGATGCAGAAACACAAATCTGGCTATGCCTTCAAGCCTTTGGTGGCCATGTCACATGACTTTCATGTATTGTTCACCCTTGTGGGTGTGAAAAAGTGAAATCTTCCTAAAATCCACTCTAACCTCCAACTCTTTGTAGCTAACCTCCAACTCTGTTTACTGTTTACCACAGTAGCTTTAGAAAATCAGTGAGAAGAGTGATACAATGGTACAAGAACGCATCTATGTGCTAATCAATACATTAGGCCATTGGGCTGGTGCAGACAGACAAAGACAGGGGGAGAGAGGAATAGAGACAGAGCAATGTTGACAAGCATGTGTATGATTGCTGCTGTTTCCTGTGTGCCTGCCCTGCACAGGCTAATGGAATGGAGTGATTGGCTGGGGGAGGGGTGAGACTGAGGCAGGCTGAGACTGAGGCCGTGTGTGGGGTTGGGGGCTGGTGGATGGATGGGGTGCATCTGATAGGTGCAGGCTCTCCAGTCTGGTGTGCGATTAGTGATACCCCACCCGACCCCCCTCCCTGGTCCAACAAAACCAGCCGTCTTACTGGTTCCACACACACACACACACACACACACACACAGACATGCGTGTGTACACACTCTCACCGTACTGTACATATGAAAGAGAAAGGACTGTGTGTGTCTACCACTGCTCCTGTTGCATTGGAGTCTTTGTGTAAACAATATTCCCCTTCAAATCTGTACCTGTGCTGCTAAATTACCCTTTGACAACAGTACACACAGTTACACTGTGAACCCCTCATCTGTAGTAGAATACACATGCTTGTGTGTGTGTGTCTTCATATGTCTGCATTAGGGCAGAAGCACTGAGGGGTCTGGTCGCTCCACCAGCCTCCAATCAAGACTTTTCTTCCTCAATTAACCTCCATTCAACCATCACTCCAAATTCAATCAGCCACCCATCAGGCCCACCAAATAACCTCTCCAAAACCACTTATCAACCTCTAGACAACCCTTCTCTCTGATCCTCAGCACGTCTGAGAGCCCTGCAGATTGCCTCCCATTCAAAGGGGCTTTCTAAAGCGCAATAAAGGCCACATCACAAAGGGTTGGAGCAATGTTACACAATGACGCCATGCGCATCACAAAATTGCTGCCCTCAAAACTGCAGTAAGTAGTGGCAGGATCATGCAATCCACATGCAATCCAAAACATGCAGTTTACCGGAAGAATTAGCAGGTTGACATTTATATGGGGTGAAAAAAAAGAATGCAGCCTGGATCAAGTCCTGATACACAAACACAAACAAACACACACACACACATCAAAAACATAAACACTTTTGTAAGCATGCTTTTGCTTACATGTATGCATGTACACACACTCACACACACATACACACACAAAGACACACACACACACACACTCAGCAGCCATAAAGCGTTGCCTCCTCTGCCCATGTGTTGACATTTCCCCATCTGCCCAGAGGCGGCTGCAGCCCTACTAGCACATCAGCCCCACAGCCCCACTCTTAATCTCCGCTTTAATTTCACATTAAAATAAAGAGATTACAAGCATCTCCTAAAGTATTCCTGGCACAACTCTTGGTGTGTGTGTGTGTGTGTGTGCGTGTGCCCATCTGTGTGTTGCTATGTGCACGTGCGTGTGCGTGTGTGTGTGTGTGTGTGCGTGTGTGTGTACAGTGTCTGTCTGTGTGTGAGTGTGTGTGTGTGTGATTATGTATGTGTATGAGTGGCATATGCTCATGTGTGTTGCTACTGGCCTATTCACTCGGGCAATCCGCAAGTCAGCCCCTATCATTCTGTTATTCTGCACAGGCAGTACAGTAGTCACTCACTATCCCTCCTTCTGCAATAAATTAACAATTTATTTAGTTAGTACAAATACAGGGCTGACGGCCTGATCATTTTTTAGATTACATTCAGAACCATTTTTCATTGCTGCTAATTGTTACAAAAACTATTTGTTTTTTTGTTTGTTTGTTTTTTTTAAGCCAATAAGTGTCCTGGATTTTGTATGAGATTTTAACGTGATGCTGACATAAAAACTTGCCGGTGAAAAAACTGACGGCTCCAGGGCCCCTTCCAGGAACCGACTCATACTGTAACCAGCTCCATCCCGCCTAGGTTCACTTCATAGTCTCTTAAAATCAACCTTGCCCCTCCATTTTCAGCACCCCCATCCCACCTCCATGTTCTTCTATTTCATTGCACACCAAAAGAAGTCATGAACCAGCCACTCCCCAGCGAAGCAATCAGGGCTTAATCTAGTGGAACAAGTGAGATGCTGGGCCACACGGCTCCCTCAGTCCCATCATGCACCAGGGCCCCATAGCCCCACACTCACTCCACATCAGCCTAACAGTGTGTGCGTGTGTGTGTGTGTGTGTGTGTGTGTGCATTGTAAGTGTGAGGATGTGCAGCTGTAGTGTATAGCTGTCAGCTTAGCAGCAGCCCATGAATTAAGGGGTGTGTTGAATAACCAAAAGAGAGAATGTGTGTGTTATAGCAGAGAGTGAGAATGTGTGTATATTATGGCAGAGAGTGAGAATGTGTGTGTGTTATGGCAGAGAGTGACTGAGAATGTGTGTGAGTGTCAGCTCATTCTTAGACAAGCCCACAGAGGAGTAGCAATGAAAAGCAGGCAGCAGCAACAGCTGAGAGGGGAGATAGGCACGTGACCTACATGCGTTCCAACTCATTTCCACTGACATATTTCTCTGGCAAAGGTCACTGATCCGCACTCCTCTTGCCTTCCTCGCGCCTCCCTGCTCTCCCCTCTGCTCCTGTCCGTTCTCCTTATACCTCTCCATTCCTGTCCTCTCCTCAACTGTTCTTCTCTCCTCTTCCCTCTTTTCTCTTCCTCTACTGTGCAGTTCTCCTCCCTTCCTCTTCTCCCTTTTGCTCCTGCTTTTTTCTCACCAATTCTCTCCCTTCCTCTCCTCCTCACGTCTCTCCTCCTCCCTGGTGTGGGTGAGAGTGAGGGCAGTAGAGACACATCCAACTCACATTAGGTTAGGTTGTAAACAAAGACCTATTTAGAGAAAGTGATACAGAGCAGCTGAAAATCCACAACAAAAACATACAAAAAAAAGACAATACAGGACAAACATGATTTATCTGAATGCAGAACCATGTCTAGGTTTAGAAATGGACTGAGTGATGGACTCAAGCATTAAGTTTTGAGAATAGAGGGTGGAATGGAGTGTTTTACTAGCCTGGCTTGCGCAACAAAGCTCATGGGATCTTAGTCTGGCCATCCTACATTACTAAACGTCTCCTGGGAGGCGGGCTTAACCTGCGTCCATCAGATGCCTCTGTATACTACTTGACGAATCTACAACTAATCAGACCACTCATTCCGATGACGTATGCGTAAGATCGTTTCTCATTGGTGCCCACAGATTTGGGAAAAATAATTCCTCTAAAACGGCAGCCTGGCCAGACTGAATTGCTCGCGAAATTGAATGTAGCGTCACAGGAAGTGTGGGCGGGCCCAGGCTAGTGTTTTACGACATTTGGAAAGAGGGAGAGAGAAACTCTAGGTAAATAATTGATGGGGGAGCATTTGATCAGGAATCTACTAATGGATTTCCCACTGCGAGAGCGGAGGGGGCCCATTATCAGTATAAACAAGCAGCCTGGTCTGGTTATAATCCCCCTAACCCAGACCCCCCCCCCCCCCCACACACACACACACACACACACACTGCTTTTAATTATAAAGGAGACAGACATGGTGAGGAGACTAGTAGCATTCGACAATCAAATCCTGATTTACTACCTTCCCAACAAACACAAACACACACACACACACACTGATGGGCACTCTCATTTTATTGGGCACCCGACGATTTAACTCAGAATGAGATTAGTATGTGTGGCAGTCAAATCATAGTGTGTGTGTGTATGTGTTTGGTTGTGTATGTGTGTCAGAGGGTTAAAAGGTTAAAAGGTTTTACTTATCCCCCCATGAAACAGACTGGAAGAGTGAGAGAGGTAGAGAGAAAAACATATGCACTCAGAAAACACACACACACACACACACACAGCAGATGAAAGGGTGTGATTCAATGCTTCTCTCAGCTCACACCAGCCCAGAGTCATTATTGTCAAGACATAAATAAACTGAAGATCTCTCTCTGCTTATGTGCTTTCTGCCACAGTGCTTATTTTACCCCACAAACTCTGCTTCCTCTCTCTCTTCTGGTGCACTCCTCTTTTCCTCTTCACACTTATTCTCTCTCTTTCTCTCTCTCATTATCCCCACTCCCCCCTTCTCCCCCCCCCCTCTCTCTCTCTCTCTCTGGCAGATTTATGTACCTGTGTGAGGAAGGAGACAGGGTTGTGTGATTGGAGGTCAGAAGGGGTGGCCATGACGATGAAGAGGTTAATCAAGCATAGAGAGGACCATATGGTTCCCATAGCAGGATATCCCACAAGCTCAAGTGTGTGTGTGTGTGTGTGTGTGTGTGTGAGAGAGAGAGAGTGTGTGTGTGTGTGTGTGTGTTTGTGTGTGAATGTGTGTAGGTGTTATTTATGATGAATAATGTCTTATGTCGAAACCAATCCGTTTAAGAGATTAAGGTCAACAACCATGGTCAATGGCAAGAAGAGTCTCCCTCAGACTCCATTCCACAGGTCAGCATCTTTTAAATGTCTGTCTGTTAAATGACTACAGGACTGAATATGGCTCCGAGCTTAAAGTTTGTCTGCCACAGAGAATTAAACTAAATAAGAAATGTGATATCTGTAGCATAGTATACACAAGACAAACAAACAGACAAAACAAAACAAAAAAAAACTCAGACAAACAAACTAATCGGCCAGAAAGACATTATAGTCTTTCAAATTAGCAGATGCGTAAGTGTTTGTGGTGAGCCGTCTCTATGCCTCTCTTAGTATCTATTTCTAACAGCACTCATAGCACAGAGACACAGAGGACGCTAAACCACTGGGTCCCAGCCTCTCTGCTAACCTCTCTCTAGTGTCATAGCAGCAGTTTGTCAAACACCCTCCTTCACCAAAAGCCATTTCCCACAGGGGCCCAGGATGACGGAAGAGACTGCCATGACGGGTGTCTCATCTGGAGGTCTGGGCCTCTGGATGTCAGCCCGCTGGGGCTCTGCGCTTGGGTAATGGCCACATACAGTAACCGTGCAAGCTCACTGCTGGTCGGACCTGCTGGAATGCCAAGCATGCGCCTGGCTGCGGTGGATGTTCCGGAAGCCTCCAGATTCTGAAATGAGGGGTTTGGATTTGAGCCTCAATGGAACCATTGCAAGTGGGTGAAGTGAAACACATACAATCACAAAAACAAACACTCACACACACACACAGACACACATGCATGCTCTAAACATTTAACTCTTCACCCAGAGATGACCCTTAACCTGTGGACAACCCCTGAATTCTCCATCTAAGGTCAGGAACATGGAAAACCATGACTTCAACCAACTATGGGACACCTTGACCAGTGAGACAAACAAGAGACGAATCTGGGCCAGATGCGGGCCTTGTTTCCTTGTCTACTTGAGAGAGACGTGAGATCCCTTGTCAAGACCACAGATTAGCTGATTATGGGAACCACTCTGACCCTGATTCAACTCTCATCTCCCTGATTTTGGGGCTACGTAGCCTCTGGTGTGAGCAGCAGTGGGATCAGTGTGTCATGCAGTAAGACAGTAGTCCTCTGCAGAGAGATTGAGTTAAACCTAACCAAACACTGCTCCTCACGTTGAGTGAGAACATATTTTATTAGTGTTAAGGTTGTGGAAATCGAATATGGTAATTTGTGTTTACTAGAGTTCTTACTGACGTGATTTATGTGGTCCGTGAGTATGTCTGGTTGGGATTTAATTCTGACATGATATTGCTCTTAGATGTTTAGTTGTGTAAATGTGTCACTAATAAACACCAGTTTCATCTGACTGTGACTCTACCGATCAAACGCACCACAACTATGCCAAATGAAAGAGGACCACCCCAATTCCATCTTAAACGAACAGAATTTGTTTCCAGACTCACAAAAAAGGCTTAGAAAATGTCAAAACTGCTTGTTACAAAATCAAGAGTGGAGATCAAGAGTGTGTTAAAATGGCGACTCTGTAATAAAAACTGTTGTTGCTTCTTTAGTGACATTCTACTGCTTTTTTACATCAGAAAGTGCTACCGAAATTGCGTCATCATCATTGGTTGAGTAAGCCAAGTTCCTGGGAAAGGACTTGTGTGGTCTGATGGCACTCCCGAATGATGATGTAATATACAATGCTGGGCGTGAATCCAGAGTAAATACATCAGTCACTACCACTGACAGGTCTACGGTCACATCACTGTGTTTTCACCATAGAGCGCATAATAAGTTTTAAAATGACACCCATTTTAATACCGGTGGCCAATACACGACTGAGATATAGTGGGATGAGGAAAAAACTGAGAAACAAGTTTCCAGCCACAGTGAGGCCATCTGTCTAGATGGTTCACAACAGACCCCCCTCTGGCAATGACTGTAGGGTCTGATGCGGGTTGAGAGGACACCTGACCCGTGTCATTGAGTGTGAAAGGTAAAGGCACCCTGTGAAATTCGCGTGGGTTAATGCGGGTTAGCGTGGGTTAATGTGGCAGCCATCTTGGATCCGGTGCAAGGACGGGGGAGGGAATCACAGAACTAGAGTCAACTTTGAAATGGGAGACTTCAAAAAGTGACGAGCTAGGAAACCAGGTTAACAGCATCCTGGGTCCTGTCCTCCAGCCAAAATTAGAACAAGAGTGGAAGAACTGAGAGAGGAGAATGAAGAAAACTGTAGATATGCAGAAATAGCACAATATGCAAACGTACCTGATTTTCCTCATCAAAAGACTTTTGTTGTAGAGGATGAGAGAAAAATATCCCCTAGTCTTTCACAGCCAGGATATTTTTACACAACATAGCAAACTCCAAATCCATGTTTCTCATAAACTGACAAGAGTTCAGAAAAATCTGGAAATCTTATTTAGTGTGCATGCAGATAGACTTCCATTCAATACAAGTCTCCATATTCAAGATTTCCCAGGGGGAAGAATAAGAGTTGCTCATCCCTATAGCACAACACAGGTTAGAAAAAAAAGTAATCACTGTCACAGTCACTGTGCAGGGACAAACAGACAGATCCTACAGATCTGGGTCAAAGGTCACCAGTCTTTAAGCCAAAATCGCTCCCGTGAGAGGAAGGAGGAAGCTGTTTGGCTATTGACATAGACAGTGCAGGGAATGTGTCAAAATAGACAAATCTGCTGTTCTTTGTGTTCTTCAAAGAGCTTAGACTCATCTGAGGGTGGTTGTGGTGTTCACACTCTCTCTCTCACACACACACACACACACACACACACACACACACACCAGTTTTCCAGGTGTTGAGGTGTGAATACAAATAATTAAAGTGGGGCTAGGTCAGTAAATATTTTTCTGTGCACATGGATTAGTGTAAAAGGATTTGACTAATTTGCGTGGTGTATGCAAGTGTTGTGTTTGCACTGTTTGTTGTGTTGTTGTGTACCAGTGTGTACATGTGTGTCTGTGTTGTGAGGGAGATGAGGTGAGATGGAGATAGTGAGAGAGAGACAGAGAGACACGGTTGTGTGTGTGTACACACAAATGTGTGTGGCTATGGTGTGTGTGTGTGTGTGTGTGGATGAATCAGAGGTGAATTAAATGGCTTGTGTTTTATTAGCACTCAGTAATCAGAGGAAAAGGGCACATGGTAGGCTGGCCAAACTCCACCAGCTGTGTGAGGCTGGAGAGGGGGAGGGGAGAGAGATGGAGACGAGTACAGGGATAGACAGATGAGAAAAAACGAGACAGAGGTGAACAGACAAATGGGCATGAGGAGAAAGAGAGGGAAAGTGTGTGTGGGGAGGTGTTTTGTGTCTCCATTTAAGGATGAGACACAATGTCTCCACAAAGCCCTGTTTTCTACAAACGTACAGTTTCAATATTCTGCCAACACGCCTTCTCTTTTCACCTAAACCTTATCCAAAACCACACACACACACACACACATTCCAACAACTCTGCTTCACATTTTTCAGTGCATTTTCCTGTTACTAATACAATATTGTCAGACATCGATGCAGTACATGCAAACACACACACACAAACCCTGTTCAAACACACACAGCGTCAGAAGCAATTTTCCTATTTCAGGCCCTGGCAAATCTGACAAGCAGCAATTCTCTCTCCCCACGTCTAGCCCTGTTCCCGGCAGCATGGCACCCAGGCCTGTGTCACCATGATGACAGTAATAATGACAGGCTCAAGAACCAGCACTAGTCTAAAATACATGGCCATCTCTCCTCCTCCTCTTCCTCTCTTTACCTCCTCTTTACATCACTCATGGACCCTCTCCCTCTCTCTCTCTCTCTCTCTCGTCCATCTTTTCTTCTGCTTGTTTACGATAGTATTTCTGCCTTTTTATTACAATCTATCTAAATTATTATTTCATCATTTACCACAATTTATTTCCTTTGTCTGTCATCTCTTTGCTTCTCATCTTTATCACTGATTGCCCCTCTTACTCTCCTTCTCTCTCTTTCCATCTTTCCTTATCTTCCCTTCCCTTTTCTTGCTCTCTCACTCTTTCTCTCTCTGTACAGATGGTGACTTGCCTCAGGCGGGAACAGAACCTACACACACACATGTATTCACATAGCATACTCTGAACACACCACCTGTGAGCTCTGCCCAAAGGATTAATCAACAGATATGGTTAAACACAGGAACATGTGTATGTGTGTACACACAAACACACACACAAACACACACAGTGCATACATGCAGAAAGAGACATTTTGGCTATAAAGTACAGTGGGGAGTAAGAGACTGTGGAAGCTTATTTACTTTTGACATCTGTGTTTGATTACTGCACTAAGGCCCACTGGGACCCCTTTCATACATTCACTGTGTGTTTCACAGCAGAGCTGCTTTTTAAAGGGCCGCACATGCTCAGTAGGCACGCACAGCATCAGACAGACCACAGCGGAGCAGCAGCACTGTGATGATGGCTGGGAAACCGTTGCTCTTAAAACACATTTACAGCACATAAAAATGCAACAACGGACAGATCTGATTCACTTTGAACACATTTCTGCACGTGTGTCTTATTATACAAATAGGCACAGACGCGCAGCCACACACACACACATACACACACACACACACACACAGAGCCAGTTTTACACTGTATGGTGGCTCACTAACCCTCAAAAGAACTGCTCATCTGTAAAAATAACGGATTCATGGGAGAGACAGCACCCTCATGACATTAATTGCTCTTTTGGGCCAAACGTATAAATGCCACCTACAGTCACAGAGTTAAACGCACTTTGTTCAGTAGTGTTTCTGTAGACTCAGATAAAGGCAGGTAGCATTAGCTCCATTAGCTAGATTTTGACATACTGACTGTCTGCTCACCTGCTCAGGTGTGTCGCCCGTCTCTCTTACCTGTAACCCACGCACCTGCTCCACACTCCACTCCTCACCCGTCGGGTGCTCACCCCGGGGCGGCCATCTTGTGCCAGCGCAGACGGAGGGGACTCCCCACTGCCCCTGGATTAGCTGACCTAATCTCATCCAGTCACCTGCTCTCTGTTAGATGGGATTAGAGCTTTCCTTTGTGCCGCGCCAACACGCGTATAGCCCCTCCAAAATGACATGAGGACAAATTGTGTGTCTCATGAATACTGATGACTGTGACACACACACACACACACACACACACACACACACACAGAATCATCCACTGTGATAAAGCACCACCCTTCATGTTATGTTATGGTAGCACATTCAATTCACAGTATTCCTTTTTGTCTGCCTGCCAGTCCTCATCTTTTGTTCTTCTTGTTCAACCATTCTCTCTCTCTCTCTCTCTTTCTCTGTCTCTCTCTCTCCTAGTTTAATACAACTGTTTCATTCAGTTTCAATTCATTCAATTCAATTTATCTCTCTCTTTCATTATCTATCTATCTATCTTTTTTCATGTCTCCGTCTCAGGGAGTCAAGGGTTGGAGCCAAACTGGCAACCTATTTCTCCTGACATTTGCATAGGAAAGGATGATGCAACTCAAGGGAAACACACACACACACACACACACACACACACACACACACACAGATGATTAGTGTGTTGAAGTAGCCTGATGCACCAAACCCTTTCACATAATTTTGTTGTGTATAAAGCATCTGGAAACTCAAGACGTACGTGTGTACATACAAATTATGGCTTTGAGCCTTGCGTCTGTTCACTGATTGGTCTGCAAAGCCTAGAGCTGGTGGAAACCTTAGTCTAGGAATAGATCCCTGGCGTAGTAGTGTGGCTAAATGACAAATTGAATGGAAGCAGTAAGCTTGGCTGGACCCTTGGCTAGCAATTGTGTATCTATTATGCTCACACCAAAGCATATGACTGAACAGAATAGCAGATATGCTAACAGGTAAGAAAGAAAAGGAAATATAGAATGTTTATTTAGCACACGCCTAAGAATACAACCTGTATACCTTTAATATCCCCCTACCCCCAAATCTCATCCAGATATCCACACTAAGAGACTCAGTCGTGTGCTTTTGTGTGATTTCTCTTTGAAGTTGTAACCATGTGTAACATTTTCTTTCCTCATTCATATGACAGTTTGCTTAAAGACTGCACACCGTCAGTGAGTTTTACACCCTTTATACTCTATGTCACTAACACTGAGGGCTGCTACTGAATACTGTCTGCTCCTCTTCTCTTCACCATGAAAAACACCTCTGCACTCCGTCACCCTAGTACACACACACACACACACACACACACACACACACACGCTCACGTGCACATACATACACACACGCTGGGCTCTCTGTGTCAGCTGTAATATGTGAGTGGGAGAATCATGACCATCCCCGCAGTGCTTTGTTCAGATCAATTATTCACAGGCAGGCGGATGCTGAGGGAAATGGGTCAGAAAAAAAAAACAAGCCCAAACTTTTCCCCACACTGCTGCCGCTGCTCCCTGGGTCAAACACAACCAGAGGATGAGAATCTCTAGGGTTTCACATGTCTCTGCTCCTCTCCCTCGCACTCTCTCTCTCTCTCTCTCTCTCTCTCTCACACACACACACACACAGATGCT
>JAGFZM010000720.1:0-21889 GCA_017657215.1 Limnothrissa miodon
ATTTTTTCATGAACCCAAAGATGTATTATTACTATAGATATTTTGCACTTTTCACGTTCTCCAGATCGTTATTTTACTGCGATACTGCAATTGCCCTTGTTGTTACCAAATCCTATTCTCTGTTTAGCTAACTACTTTTGAAGTTGGAGCTAATCGATATTGAAAAAAACAAAGTAGTCTTTTATAAAGTAAAAGAGAATGGTTAAATATTTACACATATTCATTTCTTTTATTTATTTTCTTTTATTTATCTGAGCAGTGTAACAAGTAGGCAGCATTAATGGTTGTAAGCAGTGGGTGAAGTTGAGAGAAACCGTGGTCTGAGAGCTAGACAGCTGACAATCACGACTAAAGTTAATATCAATATTATAACAAGTTGAGAATGTCTGATCTATCCGGTAAAAAATATATACCGGACCAGTGTATCAAGCAGCTACTTTATATTATGACGTACAAAATCGCTTTGGGAAATCGCAAGGGTAGGAAAGCGACGGCGACGGTCGCTCTGTCGTCCTGTCGCATCGCTGGCAGTGTGTGTTGGCCTTTAAAGCCTTACAGTTGACAGTTAAGAGCAGGTGCACTCAATTCAAATGAACATTCTAAAGACCCATTATGACTCTCTGGGAATGACAGTTTTAGTAAATGGAGACAAAAGTATAAAAGATAAACTGCAATATTTTAAAAAGTATAAGACTTAAAAGGTTGAAAATACACATCGTACAAGGCATGACCGAGCCCTCCAGAACAAAGTTCAAATGAAGTTTCTCGGTTAAATGGTTGAAGCGCAGTTAAGTCTGATAGAAGACTAGACGCCGAGTCTGAATTCTCTACACTCAAGTCCCCATTTAAAGTCAATGGAGTCAAATTTTTTATAGTTTTTTAGTAATAGTTTAAAAAGTATAAAAGTCAGAACTTATAGCACAGGTGACATGAGCGAGACCTACGAAACAACGTTTGAACCAAGTTTTTTAGTTAAGCGGTTCAAGAGGAGTAGGCTGCGTTAGGAAATAATAATAAGAAGAAAAAGGAGCCCGAATAACAATAGTTTGCATTTTCTAGCTGACACCCATGCTATGTCTGATACCGTTAAACAGGCTAATGTTGGCGTAACAGGCTAATGGTGACGTAAATGTTATGAGACAAACGCTGTAGTCCGCTACCTGGTCTAACACAAAACCTAAAGTAACTTTTGCTGCAATTCAAAATTTAGTGCTCTCTCAACGTCAGTGTGTATCTTTAAAATTCCCAGACAAAATATGTGACATCCAAAACAGATTTAAAACGGGACCAGAAAATAACTTTTATCTCTCCATTGAAAGCCATTCATTTTTTTTTCGGTCTTAGGTCCCATGGGCCGACCGGAAGGACCTCCAGTGCAGGTCACAGTCACCAGTCCCAATGCAATGAGTGTCTAGTGCGTTCTCATAACTTACAGTTTGTTCCCTTTCAATGCAGCATGATGCAGCAGGTTGAATCCACGGTTATTCTGAAGAGTGAAGTCAATACTAGGCACTGAGGTAAGGATCTCAATAATACGCTGAAAATCTTTTGCAATGGCATCGTGAAGTGGGGTGTCTCCATATGAATCCTGTTAATGTAAAAGAAGACAAATTACTACAATAAAAATTTTGGCATAAAATTCTCCTCAACAACATTTTACTCCGATCCACACTGGTTCCTATTCTTTAGTTTGTTAACAAATCTGCATATATTGGTGAGGACTGGGGATATTACTGTTTACCGATTAATAGGGGTGTAATGGTACACTAAAATGTAATTAGACTCTGAGTTTTTAAAACTTTTGTAACAACTTAAAACTCCTATAATAAAAAATTAAATAAATCTTATAATAACAATTATAAACAAACAAGTAACAAATATAAACTTTGAACATGTAGCAGCAACAGCTTGAATATGACAAAACTATTCAAACTTAAGGTTTTAGGCTAGAAAGATTAATTTATCCACATTTTACACAGAAAGCACAGATCAGGTTGCAGTGACAATAACGTTATCTCCAGCAGTGGAGAAGACCCCCTTACTAGCAACAGAGGTAGCTGGAATACAAAGGTAACAGAAGTTTTTTCAGACGTGTTTCCTGCAAAGTACCCAATCTCCGTGGAACAATGTCGGCAAAAAGCTTTGGATTTATCCACTTGTCCATCGGTATTTTTAACTTTAAGCCAAAGTGTTCTTGGACAGGAGAACGTAATGAGCTGGGAGCGTCTTTCAGCTTAGAGTTCTCGCTTGGTTGCATTTGCCATAAATTTCTGACACTCAGAGGTGTCCGTGTGGAAACACGCCGAAGACTTTAGTTCTGCATGGAGAGCTTAGAATGCGCTAGTTATAGATTTAATGAAAAAAATGCATTAAATATAACCAAAATGATACGCAAGTGGACCGAACCGAACATGCCGAACCAAAACGGTTCAATACATCCATGTGAACCGTTACACCCCTACTGATTAATTAAAAAAAAAAATCTTCAGGAGGGGAAACTTTGAAGTTATATATATATATATATATATATGTATATATATATATATATTAAGATTTTTTTTTTAAACATGTTTAGTAACGCCCCCCTTTTTTTTTTTTTTTTTTTTAAAAAACGGCATACCCAAATTGAAAGCTTCCTACATAGTTTTAGATGTGCCTCATGCCATTGGAAAGGTGACCAAAATCTGGCCATAACGTAGAATAGCAATGAGGGACAATGACTGAATACATTACTTACATGGTGTCGGTAGTCTTAATCAGAGCCTTAGTAATGCACATTGTAACGTTACAGTCAAGCCATCATGTCAAGATGCATCAAATGTCAAGTAAATGTTTCCCTATGTGGTAGCCTATATTCCTCGTGATTTAATTAACAATGCCCACCATCAGAAAGAAAAGAAATGTATTTTGGAGCTAAAACAAAGTACAGTACCTCTCAAAACTAATTAACACTAACGCAGTTCTTGCGGTGAGTTCCTCTCGTGACGTAACGCTCTACCTTGCGGAAGTGAGAGGTAGCGGTTAAAAGTACAATTTTGTTCATATTATATTCAAAAATGACCATACAAAAGTAGGTTTGGTAGTTCAAATATTTATGTTGTATAACCACATTGCATTAACTCTGTAACTTTTTAACCTGCAATTTACACTTCCTAGAATGCTAGAATGATGCATTTTTTAGTGGATAAGAATGAGGAAAGTTCATTAGCATTTATGATAACAATGATAACTAGATTACATTTTCTTGGCAGAAACCATGGGGTGGCCTTGCCACAGCGACACGTGTGCGTGTGTGAAGCTACTGTTAATTAGCATCTATGCTAATAATTCTAACAATATTAATGATGCTAACAACGATAATGATGCTAACAGTGGTGCGCAGTGGACTTAGCTGATGTGAATTAGCATATATTTTTAAAATGCTAACAATGCTAATAATGTTAGCTATGCTAACAATACTAAGTAGCTAACTAGCGGTTAGTAGTCGCAAGGGTTACAACGGAGAATGATTATGTGACATATGCAGACATATACACTCTCACACACACACACACTTTTCCCATTCATTTGAAAAGGGGAAAAACACAAATAACGGACGACAAGAAAAACACAAATAACGGACGAACAACAAGAGATATCAAAAAGATGAATGTAGGCACACCAATCGAGATCAGGCCGGATGTTTTATATTTGGAACGATGTCTCTATCTTGAATACCCCAGGACTAGTACCAGAAAATCAGGTCGGAATAATAAAATACTTAAGAAGAACAATTAAAGCAAGGACACAACTATTCTAACAATGCTGACAATGCTAGCCATGATAAGAGTAGACTTATGTGAAGTAAGCAGTTTAATAGTTTTACAGAGTAAATAGTTAAAAAGTTTCAATAGTTTCAATCATTGTGGCCTTGCCTTAAACTATTGTTCTTCTTAAGTATCTTCCGACCTGTTTTTTGTCTGACTACTAGTACTAGGGCTTTCGAGATAACGTTCCAAATCTAAAACGTCCGGCCTGATCTCGATCGGTGTGCTTCAGTGATGCGTGGGTCAACATATAGATGACTTGCAACCGACCAACGTTTTCAACTAACTCGCCTGTAACTCGGACCGCAAAAAATGTACGCAACCTGCTTTCTGACCCGCAATTTTATAAAGTAGTCTATGCTTTTGATTAACTTTGTAGCGTTGTTGGGCTATGTAAAACGGACGTCAGCCTAGGCTACTGATAGGCATAAGTAAGCTTATTAAAATTGTAGTCAGTGGGATTGTTCAGTTAAACATGTTGGGGAAACCGGGCATTTTGTCCCGTGTTTTCATTTGAAAGCTAATTTTCCTAATGCTCAACATTCAAGGTAAATAAGGACTTCCCATCAGTATTAGTTTGTGTGTGCCTAATTGAAGCTCTGACAAGCACAAAATGCAGGTATAGAAAACGCAGCCAGAATCCAAGGCTCAAAGCATTGTCTATCCAAATAAAAATATTCAGTCCTACCTATGGTACTAAAACAAAAACCTCACTCGGAAATAGGCTACAGAAAGTCTAACTGGAGGATTAACTTTTCATGGAGTAGTGCATGTGCACGCCAACGGAGCAGAACCATGTGTATTAATTAATTAATCTATTAATGATTTGATTGAAAACTTTGCACAGAGGAAATCCCGGGAAATGCAGCTATGCTGTAAGTGAGCATTTTAAGTATTAAAATTATTTTTTTGGTTTACTGGGTGTTTATTCACGCTATAGAGTGAAGTGAATGCGTTAGTTATGGTGAGCCGTACGTAATATCCATTCATTCAGATGCAGAAGACAAGAAGCAGAAATACAGTATTATCCATTCTTTTCCTCTTGCGATCACGGGTTGCGCTGTTTCACCCCGCTATACAGCAACAAACGATCAAGAAGGCAAAAACTAAGTAACAGGAACACACTAGGCGGGAGTAAATCCATAATCCATAGTAAACTAAGGAGTGAGGCTGCCAATATGGCGGTGCCCGCAAAGTTTTCACATCATGATCCTGAGCCCTATTACTGGACATTGCTCCATCATGGAGGCCCCCCTTGATAATCTTGCTTACAGCCCGATGTTGGCTTGTTACACCACTGGGCTATCAAATGTGTAAATAGCATCACATGAAGCAGTAGCGTGCCGTGAGTCTAAATTTGAGTGGGGCAGAAATGGCGTGACCACACTCACAACTTTTTTGAATAAGCATTAAGACCCTATGATACTTAGACGCTATAGCCTAATGTTTTGTGCTTGCAAATTAAAGTGTCAGCAGTAACACTGGTCATGAGGGCCTATGTGCAGTTGAACCACATACATAAACTGTAAAATATCTGATGAATGGACATTACAACAGTAATCAGAGCTAACACGTTGCTATGGACTCGTTGCTATGCACTTGAGGTCTATCAAATTCAAAAACTTCATCAGCCGCTACATTAAATAAACGCATGAAAAATAGTATAATCTTATTAGACAATTTACTGATCGAACAATCGGCTACAGCCTATTTCTCCAACTAATTTATTCAAATAATCTCAAACTCACATGTTTTTTAACAATAGACAACATGTGTTTACTAAGGCTAGTGCAGATAAATTAGGCTAATAAAATATAAAAGTACGTTATGTAAGAACATGTCATCTACCTTCATTCATACAGGAACTTGGCCCTACAATCCTTCATGTGGGTAAATTTCTCAATATCAGTATCTAACCCCCTTATTATAAGCCTAGTATGTATGTGCAAGTGAAGACGACAAAACCTCCACTCCTGCATACAAGTTACTAGCGGAAAGATTCCATTCACAACAGAATATGACCGTGGGGCAGACTAATTAATGACCCAACAGGCCTCTATTAGCACGGATTGTAATACCCAAAATAATTGTACCCTGCAGGGTTATGAGATAAACATTTGGAGGAACAATGCGCGTTGAGCTGTCCTTCCCCAACACTGATGGCAGCTACCTCCAAACTCAACTACAATATCGAGCATCATCCAAAATTTTGGAAAGCCTACATAAACTATATGTAGTTAACGTAATGTTATGGAAATAGACTTGGAGCAATGTTTTGGAGCATGGTTTTGCAGGTAGTTCGCTCCACCTGCCACAATGGACGACACGCGCCTGACATGAAATACATATGACGAAGCCAGCACTATGCTCATGTTTCAACTAATGTCTCCCACACTTGCTCTTTCTGTTCATGTGTTTTAGGAGCTTACACTCCCCAGTTTTCACCTTCTCTCCTACCGCTTTCATCTCTAACTGCATTCTCGTGCTGACTCGTGCAACGCAAAAATATTTTAGCTGACCCGTGACTCAAGTCAACCCGTGCATCACTGGGGTGCTTACATTTATCTTATTTGTATCTCTTGTCGTTTGTCCGTTATTCATGTTTTTCTTGTCGTTTTTTTCTCCCATTCATGTGATTCATTTTCTTCATGTGTGTGTCTGCAAAAGTCACATAATCATCCTCCATTGGTACCTTAGCTAGCATTATTAGTATTGTTAGCATTTTTAGAATATATACTAATTCACATCAACCAAGTCCACTGTGCACCACTGTTAGCATCATTACCATTGTTAAAATTATTAGCATTGTTAAAGGGATTGTTCAGAATTGTTGACACAGGACCTCATTTGTGTTGGAGACGTGTGGAGACTGTTTTCAACAAATTTCATTCAGCCCTTCTATTGGCAGTGTTCGCTGGTGCTAGGCTAGCACAAGTCAACGGTAAGCACTAGCCTACCAATAAAAACAGTCTTACCCACTCCATGGTGCACCCGAAGAAAATCAATTATAACACCAGGCTATCGATGTAAATGTCTGTGAATGAAATTTGTTGAAAACTGTCTCCACACGTCTCCAACACTCAGCAAGGGCACCCCGTGGTTTCTGCCAAGACAATGCAATCTAGTTATATAGTTACAATGGAAAAGGTTGACTACTTAATTAGTTAAATAGTGATAATAGATTTTGGAGACATTGCCAGCCTCAGCGGGGTCAATTTTTGCAAGGCGGCAGAAGCATACAGTTTATGTGCAAAAGGTATTTTAGAGTATAGGCTAGTATTTTAGAGCTAGGCCACCGTCAAAACGTGGAAGTACTTAGATGACAATGTTATCACAATGTAATTTTGATAACCTTTGTAAACTAAGTGGTTGCATTATCTCTCTCATGTGCTCCAAGCCGTTTATTCTATAAACAACAGAAGTCATAAATGTCTCACAGCTTTTTGGATAACGTTAGTTCCAAAGTAGTGTGCAAAGTAGCAGCCACAGACTTGTAATAGTTTCTATTTAAATAAGAGAATTTAAACACATGCTAACTGAAAATCTGTGTATCTACCTAATTACAACAGGATTCATAAATGTCTCACAGGTTCGTTTGGCTTCCCAAGTAACTAAACAGAGAGATGATATCCCTTTCACTGCCATGGTTTAGCCTACATCAATGCCGTAGTTAGCTGGTCTACCAGATTAGCTATAACAACAGTTATCATATGAAAACAGTAAATTATAAAGATAACGTGTCTGAATAATTTCATTAAATACAAACTCTCCACTTGCACATATCTCTTTGTAAAATTAATAACTTTGTAATAACAATAGTTATTCAACTAGATGGAGCTCATGAGGCTACTATAATTGACCACAGGCTACTGCAGACTGGTTCATGTCAGAGAAAGTGTTCATAGTGTCAGTAGTGGATGTAGCCTACACTAAACAAACAAACCAGCTTCCATATAACTCATGGCAAGTGGAATATTTAACCAATTAAATTAAATTACAGTTTACTCAGCAGACAACATTTGTAACATTTAGGTAAGAAGCGAACATCTTGGAGCTAGTAGGCTACCTTCAACACATGCTTGTTTACGTTTAACGATACTTAAACCCACTATGTGTAAGTTTTATTTTTTTTTTTATGAGAATTTCTCCCATCTATCGGCGAAGTGGTATACTGCACACGTTTGAATAAAATGTATTAGCCCTTCCCTTCCCACAGTCCTCATTTCCCATGGTTCTCATTTTGAAAATTGCGGCGCAAAATGGATATTCTTATTTGGTACCCAGCCACATCTATATATAAATGGAAATTACCAAGTTTACGGGAACACTACAATTTATTCATGGAGGTAATTACCATCGTTTTACATTATATTTGTAAAATAAAAAATGGATTTTTAATAAAAGACGAAGATAAATAGAAGATAAATCCTACACACAGTGGTTTTAATTGAACTATCAACATAACCACTGTCACTACACTTTTATCATTCACTCTGTGCTATTTGCCGACAGTAACAACACGTCTTAACTGTGTGCACTGTTGTTGTTTTTAGACTAGTTCCAGCTTCAGTACTGCATTGTTTTAATATTAAGCTAGAACCACCTTCCTTCAAGTCTTCCCATCGTTATGTCATTGCCGAATTAGCATGAAAAACTCTGGTATCACCAAAAATATGTAAAAAATGAAATTTTCAACAAATTTACAGACATTCCAAAATTTATATACATATATTGAGTGCTTTATGCACCGTTTTCTTTAGTTTGACGTCATTGAATACAGCCATTGGGTGAAAAACGTCGTGAAATAGGAGGAAAGTGTATGGAATGTATGGAAATGAGGACGTTTCACCGCCATTTTGGCTGTCTGTATACTGATACTAGTAGCAAGGTTTGGGTAAAATGACAAGGATATTCCTATTCTATAGACTCTTGGGAAACTATAAAGAATTGTCGCCTTGGATAAATGGAACGCTTAGAAGGCATGCAGGCACATTTGCTTCTTGCGGTAGAGGGCTCTTTCCGATGTGTCATGGTGAGTTTATAATGCTATTATATTGTCAGGAACGTTTTTATTTATGTTTGGGCTTAAAAAAATCATAACAGTCTCAGCTTTTTAATGGTGTGAGGCTTGAACATATATTCTTAAGTTTTTATGTTTAAAACAATTAGCGAAGTATTAACAAAATTCATCTCTCTCCAGCCTCCTTCTACATGTAAATTTCAAACTAGTTTTCACCATGCTGAAATGGGCCAATCTGAATAGCGGTGGGAAGACACAAAACTTTGCTAAGATACACTGCATACATTTGCATGGTCCAATCAAAAATTGCTTGAAACTGGAAACTCTCTGGTCCAACCCCCTGTTGCCAGGTTGAATTTGCCAGGGGGGCGGGAAATATGAATCGTTTCGTTCCAGCCCTTTTAACACTGCCTGTATAAGACGCTCTAGCAGTGCTCCTGGATCACTTTCAGACACACACATTTGCATATGCCATTATTGAGCCTTGAAGAACAATATGTGATGGTCAAAAAACGTGTTCTCTGACAAAAATGAGGTCACAATAATAGGCCCTAAACAACTGACAAACACTTTAGCCCACCATCAGAACAATCTTAGAGGCCTTTTACTCTTATTTGACACAAAAGGTAAAAATCTTGGGGTCAACATTGACCTGGGGCCTAATTTATAAGCAATGCGTATGCACAAAAGTGAATTAAAAAGCACAATTTGCGTAACAGCTGTGAGCGCAGACTGAATGTTGGAGCTGTGCAGAAAGGTTGGCTTCTGGGTGCGGATTATTAATGCATAAATCATGAAAGTATTTTTAACCATTCGTTTACCATTTCTAAATGTTCAACCTTTTATTCATTCAGTAATGTTGCAGTTAAGGTTGGAATCCACTGAAGTGGTGAATGGTAAACTTCCACTTTACAGTCTGTGACGTTATGCTTTATGCATCTTTTCATTGGCTGTCGGCATGCTGTCGTTAGATATTAATATTCATTGAGAGCGTTTTGCTGAATATTTATAAGCAATTATAAGTGTGGCTTGAAGTACGCACAGGTGCCGCAACTTTTAATAGGTTGTGATTTATAAAGGGAAAACAGCGTGTTTGCATGCGCAGTTTGCATGCGCACGGTTTTATAAATCAGAATATTTTTGTCTGCACACACATTCTGAGTTTCATGCGTCCGCCATCTTCTGGCATAAATCCTGTGCAATGTTTTAGAAATGAGCCCCTCTGGACCTGTCTCCATCATGGAAAATATCTCTAAAACATTTTTTTCCCCCTTCAAAACATTTCTAAGGTTATAAAATTGCTCTTTTGAGGATGCAGAAACACTAAAACATGCATTTGTTACCTCTAGACAAGATTATTGTAATGCTCTAGATGCAGTACTGAATCAAAAACCTACCAACTATTGCAAAATGCTGTAATGCGAGCACTCACTGGACAAAAATAATTATGAAGAGGTAGCTGCCAGTTTTCTATTTGGACAATTTTCTGTTAATTTCTCAGACAGCACAACAGGATAATTGACTGATTCACACTAGATTTGGTCTTTAACATAGGCCATGGGTGGGATTATGTAATAAATAAAAAATGAGCTCCTCAGTTGAAAAAGACATCTTTAGTCTGCATGATTTCTCAGTCAGGTCTAAAGGCACTCTTTCAGTCTCCTTATCAGTGTTATGTGTGCTTCAGTTACCATCAAACATTAGGCTACTGAAGAATGAATTATGGCATGAAAGACCAGTTAGACATGTGCTGTAAGAGATATAGCTTTAAGAGTCAACTTTAGATTCGATTTAACTTTATTGTCATTACACAAGTATAAATACAGGGTGACGAAATGCAGTTTAGCATCTAATCAGAAATGCAAAGAACAGCAAGTGCAGCAAGAATTGACTTTTAACTTCTTTTTTTACAGAATAATGTTTATACAGTATAGGCAGTATGTACAGTTAAAAGCAGTATTTGGGCAGTGGTATACATGTATGTGCAAATGAGAGCAGTAAAAGGAATAGTAGTTAGTAGTATATATAAGTAGGTATACAGTTAATACCCCTTCTATGTGCTATAGTAATACAAATGGGTAAAGTATGGAGTTGTAGAGCAAACCAAGTATGAATACAGTATTGCATAGATGGATAAGTATAGATATGTACACAATGTATAAATATGAAATATAAAGAGGTCAAGGTTGTTAACTGTGTGAAACAACTGTAGTGAAAATATGATGTTCTCTCTCTATTGTGCATAAAAAGAGGCATGTAGAATGAAGCAAAATAAAGTAATATGTCTGTGTGTGTAGTAGAGGGTGGTGGTGGTGGTTGTGACAAGGGCTGCATAGAGATGGGGATGGCTATACAATTTGAAGGTTATAGATTGGTGTGAAGAAAGGCAACAGTTATGCTATTACAGGGTTCCTACATGTTTCTTCAAGTTAAATTCAAGTCTTTTTAAGACCATGTATGTAAAAATGTGATACCTATAGCGCAGCCTAATAGCCTGGCTAACGCGACTGATAAGCTCTTAGGAGCTTAGTCTGGCGAGGCTGCCTTACTACACACCTTCTGGGAGGCGGGCTTAACGTACGTCCATCAGATGCCTCTGTATTATACTGGGCAAATCTACAAACAATCACAAAACTCATTCCAGTGATGTATGCGTAAGCTCGTTTCTCATTGGTTCCCATTTTTGGGGGAAACGGAAGAGCTCTAAAATGGCAGTCTGGCCAGACTGACTCATTCGCGAAATTCATTGTAGCGTCACAGACACTATGGGCAGGCCCAGGCTAGCGGCCTACAGTACAACATAGACCTATCGGCAAGGAAAAAAAATCTTGGAATTTGCTTTCATTTATTTCACAAATAAATGAAAATGTGGAATGTGTAACAGATGATGGATGAATGATTTAACCTTATTGCACCATAGTAGTGAGTACTCACACTACATCACCGAAGAACAGACACAGACCACAGACAGCAAGCCAAACAGAAGTGTAAAAAAATCAAAGAAAGTTTAGCAGACCACAAAAGAGTTTGACTAGGGCTGTAACGATACACCAAATCCACAATTCGTTTCTTGTCATGATTTTTTTTCTTGCTTTTTTTGTGGTGGTAGTGATGGGTATTGTGTATTTAATGAAATAGCATTAAATGGAACAAATAACAATAAACACCAAAGAACTATATAGGCCTACAAATATTGATTATAAAAATTATTAACTATGTAATAGCCTATATGGATTACATGTTTACAAACACTGCGTCTGCGCACGCAAACCCAGGGCAGAAAGCCATCTATCATAATAGAATAACCATGAGAAAGCCCAGTTTAAATGTACTGTTTATTACCTGTTGTTAGTCTACTAATCCCTCTTCTGTAGCCAAAAAGAGTTGCACACACCCACTCAACATACTGGGCAAATTGTCGCTTGTATAGGCTCTCATATACTGTGCGTGTTTGGAGGACGTTAGAAGTTGTTTTGGTAGCTCATTTTGAGAGAAATGCACCTGCTGGTAGGCCTAATGCATAATGGCGCGCCAGCGCAAGTAAATACCTCTCGTTTTCAAAAATCGAAAAGGGGCGCATATCAATTGCCATAATAATTACAATTAGCCATTTTTGTGTTCGCTCTGAATTGGCTGGAAACTTTGCTTGAAATAAGTTATGGTAGTGTACGCTGGTGCTATTGGGTTGTAAGCTAAATTGATTTCAGGATGGTGCGGTAGAATGTGCATCCGCATGTTCGTTTTGCTGGTCACACTTACAGCAAATTGTGTGGGTTTTGTCGAATACACGAGTGCCGTCCTTGTTTTCCAGTGGGTAGCAAAAACGTTGCCTTACCGTTGACTTAAATGCATAGGGAGGTGTCTACAATCTGTGTGTTAGTTGCCGCTTCCTCACGTTCTTTAACTAGCTCAACTTTTGTAGATGGGCGTCACATGACGTGTAATTGGAGACTTACGAGTAAAATGAAATAATTTATTCTGAACTATTTTCGTGTTGAAGGTCTATTATAATTGTAACTTCAAATAATGCTAATAATGTAAAGATGTGGTAGCATTGGATCTGAACGGGAAGGATAACTAGTTTGAAGGGGTATGTTGTGATTCTGCCTTCTCACACCGTGATACAAGTTTGTGGTTCTGAGTTTCGCGATTTAGGTAACGGTTTCATATAGCATAACGTCACAGCCCTACAAACACTGTTAAGTTGTTTTGGTTTTGGTTATGTTAGCTAAATACTTATTCCAGAACCTTTGGTTCGGTTTGCATTTTGACTGGGGGCTGCGTTGTGTTCTCATTTATTGGATCTGCCCCTCTTTCTTTAGGTGACGTTATTAGGCCAAATAGGCTAATGGTGGTTGATAAATTAAACTTTTGATGAGAAATGCGACACGGACAAGTTACGTAGGCCTACTGTACAAAATTTAAGACCCAGGCATAAAATTCAAGATTTTCAAGTCTTTTTAAGGTATTATTTCCAAATTCATAAATTCAATGCTTTTACGACTTTTTAAGACCCCGCGGGAACCCTGTATTAGCACTACTCCAACACATTAACCTAGAGCACCCAAGAGCAACAGGGGCAAGGAAAACTCCCTACTAAGGAAGAAACCCTGGGCAAAACCATGACTCAAGGGGCCAATCCAATGGCCAGAGGTTATGTGGAAGAAGGAGTGAAGGAGCAGGGGACCTGTCTCTAATACATATATACAGGAGAGTGTGGGAGCAGTGTTCTGAATATATGGTGGTGGGTGGAGGGGTAGGATAACTAGGTTGTTGTGTTACTAAAGGTATTAGGTTAGTGGAAAGTAATGCCATGTGTGTGAGACTTGATGTAACACCATGGACAATAGGGGATGTACAGATATTGCGTTACAGGTAAGTGTGTGTGTAATAAATCCATTTTAGGAAGTCACGATGTAGGGGTTTTATTTTAACAGAACTACAAGCGTTTGAAATTGCCAGTGAGTAAAAATTACCCCGGTGGTTCTAGTGTTAAGCAATTTAGCTGCATTATTTAGATTCCCTAAATTACCAAGAACATGTTTATAAATAATTTACTAATGAGGAATAATACAAGACAAATGTTTAACATAAGATGAATAAAGCTTTAGCTAACAAATACATATTAATAAATGTTTTATAGACAGTTACCACAAATGCTTACCTGAAGATTGACATCCGCTGAGTGTTCAGTCAGAACATGGACTACATCTGTGAAACCTTTGTTGACAGCAATGTGGAGGGCAGTACACATGGAGTTATTTAGAAGATTTACGTCTGCCCCTTTACTTAACAACAATCTTGCAACCTCCACTTGGTTCCTGTACACATTTTGGAACAGAAACAAAAAAAGGGTCATTCATTTTCATAGTTGTTCATTCTTAGGGATGCACTGTTCAAATACTGCCATTGGATACTGTAAGTCAATCCATTCACCTCAATCTGTAAATGACAATAATGACAGCAGGGGTGTCTGTTTTATCTGAATGCTAATGTAGGACACTTAAGTAGAAAAAGACATGTGGGTGATACTGTACAGGTAAAAAGAAAAGTGACATCATAAAATGGTGTGTCTGGTTTTAGGCGCCAATTAAGTTTTTTGCAGTCTTAAATTTTAGTCTATGTTTAGAGAATGAATGGAAAGGTTACATTATTAATAAATTGCAAATTGTAACAGAGAATAGAGAACTGTGTCTAGGAACAAGGTCAAGTAAGGGGTCTCCCTCTTTGATTGACAACTCAGCCAACAGGAATGGAAGAAAAGGGGGAAAAAAAAAACTTCCAAATATCTTTAAAAAAATAAATATTAAGGTGTTCTCAGTTGCTGTTCTCAGTTGCCCATAACCTAACCTGGACTACCAACACCACCAGCCTGGTTTAAGAAGGCCCATCAATGCCTATTCTTCCTGAGGAAGGTGAAGAAAAGTCATATGTCTGCTGACATCATGGTCAGTTTCTATTGCTGTGCAATTGAGAGCATCCTGACTAACTGTGTCACAGTCTGGCATGGAAGCTGCTCTGTCACAGACCGCAAAGCACTGCAGCGGGTAGTGAAACCTTTAAGTATCTTTAAGTATCTCCCCTTCCTGACGTTAAGGATGTCCACAAGAAGAGATGTCTGCGGTGGGCTCGCAGCATTCTTAAGGACTCCTCTCACCCTGCCAACAAACTGTTCCAGCTCCTACCTTCCAGAAGGCACTACAGGAGCCTTCAGACAAAAACCAGCAGATTCAGGAACAGCTTTCCCCCCCCCAACAGCTGTCTCCCTAATGAACTCAGTCTCCTGATACCCACACATATATGTGTGTGTGTGTGTGTGTGTGTGTATGTCTGTGTGTAGACTTTTATATTTTTTTATATAGTTTTATATTTTGTTATACCATCTTTTTTATACCATCTGTACTATATATCTATGTATTATATACTGTATGTCTTCCCCTAGCTTCATAAACATAACCATGACTTACAATTTGAGTTGCCAGTAGGCCTATGAGACACACAATTGTACTGTATGGGAGCTAAAAACACGTTCGCGCATGGGAGCACAGCCTTAACCTGTATCAATCTATTTGACAAAGACACAAGGCCCGTCCCTTCCCTACTTCTGATTTGCTCATCAGCCAGTTTATGTATTGTTTGAGTCGTTAAGCGTTAAAGCTGCTCTCTGACCAGCACATCAATATCCACGAATCAGGTTTTTTTTTTTTTTCACCGCAGCCACAATACGCCAGAAATGCAGCATAGTGCCAGATAGCTATCACTCCTGTACCTAAGCCACTCATGCATTGCAATTTTATAACTTTTTATACTTTTTGAATTATTAAATAATAACTACAGAATGTAATTATTGCGTTTGTAAACCAAATAGCCACTTCCACAATTGCAACATACACTCAATAAAATATAAACGCAACACCTTTGTTTCTGCTCCGATTTTTCATGAGATGAACTTAAAGATCTAAAATTCATTCCAGATACACAATGTTACAATTTCTCTCAAACATTATTCACAAATCAGTCTAAACGTGTGATAGTGAGCACTTCTGCTTTGCTGAGATGATCCATCCCACCTCACACGTGTGCCACATCAAGATGCTGATCTGACATCATGAGTAGTGCACAGGTGTACCTTATACTGGGGTCTGGGGACTCAGAACCGGTCAGTATCTGGTGTGACCACCATTGCCATTGAAGAGGAGTGGACCAACATTCCACAGGCCACAATTGATAATCTGATAAACTCTATGCGAAGAAGATGTGTTGCACTGCAAGAGGCAAATGGTGGTCACACCAGATACTGACCGGTTCTGAGTCTCCAGACCCCCAATAAAGAAAAAAAAACACATTCCAGAAGTGCTCACTATCACACATTTAGACAGATTTGTGAACAATGTTTGAGAGAAATAAAAATATTGTGTACCTGGAATGAATTTTAGATCTTTAAGTCCATCTCATGAAAAATCGGAGCAGAAACAAAGGTGTTGCGTTTATATTTTTGTTGAGTGTAGGAATCTAGTAACCAATATAGAACCAGCATTACAACCATAGCAACAGTCTAGCAAGCACTTCTAGTATGCTAGTAACAGACTAGCAACCACTTTCACAGACTAACTTTAGCAACCATCGAAGTAGCTATCAAACATGCTATGCAACATTTTCATTTCTTAGAAATCACTGTCGTCGCCTATGGCAGGGAATACAAGCCATCACCAACTACAGACCAGCTCCACTCCTCTGTGATGGTGATGGCTCCCTCCAAGAAGTGCTGAACCAGTTGTACGGAAGATTTGAGGATCATAACACAGTGGCGAGGAAATCCACTCCTCCACCCAACGAGCAGGTGCTACATCTGTCCACCAGCTGCACCCCCTGCCTACAGAGCAAACAGATCAGTGTATGATGCAGTTCAATTAAAATTGAAACTCAATTGTTTTTGTATAGCGCAGGGGCGGGCAATTAATTTCTACCAGGGGCCACATCAATACTGCGGGCTGGACAGGGATGCCCAAAGGGCCGCATGTGGTCCAGGTCTGGTATAGCACATTGCATACGTAAGTCATGTCCTATAGCGCTTCACAACAAAAAGCACCAATGGAATGAAGTTAACATGAGGCTTCCCTTCATCCTGCAACATCTTGACCAGCCAGGGACCTATGCCACGATACTGTTTGTGTACTTTAACTCTGCGTTCAACACTATCATACCTGAAAATCTCACGGCCACACTGTCTCAGCTCACTGTATCCCCTGCTTTATGGCAGTGGATCTCCATCTCTCTGACAAACAAGAGCCACAGTTTGAGAGATCACAGTGTATCACATCTGGCACAAAGACAATCAGCACTGGTGCACCGTCATTGGGCTCATCCAGGATGGTGATGAGTCAGCATATCAGCAGGAAGTTGAGATGCTGGTACTCTAGAGCAGACAACACAACCTAGAGCTAAACACTCTAAAGACTGTGGAGATGGTTGTGCTAAAATCCTGCAAAATCTCATGGAGCCCCTTTCAGCTTACTCCATGCTCACATGTGTGTGACATTTACAATAAATCTGTGGGTGTTAGGGTGACCAAGCGTCCTCTTTTGGGCGTCCTGGCGGGTTTTATAAATTCACGAAAATCATTCATAGGACCATTACGCGTGTGCGTAAATTGCATTTTGGCATAATACTACGGTATTACTTTGTTGCGCAACGTAATTACTGTGAGGCTGTGAACACCCTGTGAATCGACCCCCTTGAGTCCTTATCAGTCTATGCACTAAAATGTCAACGGGATGTCAAACAATTTCCTCCAGCTTAACATAGACAAAACTATAGTAATTAATAAGTAATTAAAAATGAGGAAAGACTTGCTTCTGTCCTTGAAACTAGAGGGCTAATGGCAAAAGAGACTATAAAAGGTTTGGCCCTTACTGTTGTCAGTTTCAAATCTAAACTTGAGACCAATCTACTTTCAGATGATTCTCACAGAGATTTTCATTTTACATCTTGTACACATTCTGTCAAGGTTCCAAACTGAAGTTTGACCTTTGGGGACATCTGGTGGGAGGTTGGGGATCTGTTTCTGTTTGTGTTTCACTTGGCCACACCCAGTGCTGTGTCTGCACTCTCTTGCTGGTGCCTGACAGGTCTCCACCTGAGACTAATCAGGCAATTATTGTTGGATCAATCGAAGGTGATTGGAGGGAGTACATATACTCCTTCCACCAGTTAACCTGTGTCTGTTCGTCTCGATGTTTCAATGTGAGTTTGATCTGTTGCCTCTTCCTGTTTGTTCCCTGTTTGGTTGTTTTTGGATTTCTACCCTTTCGGATCATTTTCCTTTGGAATTTGTGACTGCCTTCTAGTGCTCTCACGATATTGTTTCGATTCCGATACCAAGTCAAGAATTGCGATACTTTTCCAGAAAAGGGAGAAACACTCTCAAATATCATTGATGTGCTTTATTTTAAAACTGGGGCAACATTCTAATCACATAACACACTAATAAATTAACATACGAACAGCAGATATATTAAATGTTTAAGCTGTGACATATAAAATAATATTGGCAAATGTTTCCTGTACTTCAATGTATAATTTCTTTGATGGTTAATTTTAGATTTGAGTCCATAATTTCTTACAAGGCGTTTCACATAGGCCTACACTTCCTTTGCTTACAGTAGGTCTGTGCTCTTTAAATGCTGTAATAACCTAGGCTAAATAAATCACTGACAAACATGCACATGCTCTGATTATAATCATATAGCCTACAGATCATTTTAGCTGATGTTTTGTATGCTTTATTTTAGCAGCTGGCAAATTATTAACGTCATCCATAAAAGGGATGTGTTTTGTCAAGTTCGAGGTGTTGCCTCCCTTAGTTTGGAATTGTTTGTAACGTTAACACTGACGACAAACAGGTCTCGACTTATCGGTAGTTTTGCCCTCACTGTCAGCAAGGTAGGCAAAGTACCCCCCGATCTCACTCCTCGCGTCATCTTTGTGGACCGGAAACCACTGTATCACTCGCACATCCCTGTAGTGTTTGTGAAATGACAACTGCAGCAGCATCTTCCTTGCTGCGTGTGTGAAAAGAAAAAACACGTCCATAGGGAGGCACTGGAAGCGTGCGTTGCACACACCAACATGAAATACGTCTCTTACAAATCTGGAACACGGAAATTTTGAAAAGTAGCGATACTAATAAATTTAGGAATTGTGACATTTTTAATTTCCAAGAATCGCGATGCTTTTGAAGTATCGGTGCACCGTGCAACACTACTGCCTTCGGTGAAGTGCTTTTTTGTTTCCCGTTTTGCCTTTTCTGTTTGGATTATCTCTCTTATAGTTTGGATAAAATAAACATTTTGCCTTTTTGCAAGAATCTGCTTCTGAGTCCATCTGCCATCCTGTCCCATTCTGTATATTTTAATCATTTTTATTAATATATTTTATTTTTATAATATATCTTAATTGCATCTTTTCCGTTTTTCTACTTTCATTTGCTGTACTTTTATTTTGTACAGCAAATAATTTTATATAGATTGGCATTATCTTTAGCTCTGGATTCTACGTACATCTTTCCATGAGGCTAATCTATGCTTAACACATTGAGTGCCAATGATGTAAATATACTATTTTAGCTCCCATGCGTAGAGTGCCAAAAACATAAATATACGTTTTTGGCTTTTTTTTGTCATTATGAAAATAGACTCTCTATCTTACCGTTTGTGTGATTTTTGGAAGTCTATAGTAAAGAGAACTGAAGCAGATGATGATCGAAAATCTGGACATTATATCACAGCGGCATTTGATTGATATTGTCGCATGAATTGTGTCGGAATATCGGCCAAGCCTGATCAACACCAGGTCATCCTATCACATTGTGGGTTCGCCACAAGATGGCAGTACCACGATGCCTACCTCCTGGCTAGATTTGTCAGCTCTCCAAAAATGCGATGGCCCATTCAAACAAATATTAGCAATTAGCAATAGTGCATCTGAACATAAACACACCAAACAATGACAAATCAAACGCCAACAAGATGGGGTGTGAGTTAACGTGTACCCTCTACCATCTTTGTTGTCGATCAGTTGGCCGTGGTCTGTTGTGTTTAGGTTTGGATGAGTGTACGTTTGAGTATTAGCCTACCTACCATTAGCCTCCCATTAAGCCCTAAACAGTGCCATTTTTATAAAATACGCCATATCTTTTCTTGAACAAAAAAAAACAAACAAACAGGGATTTTGATGAAAACCATACACAGTTTAGCTTGGGATTTCTCAGGAATGGAGACACGTAGAAACAAACGGTTTTCACCCACTGAGAGTTCAGAGTCTCATCTTTCAAATGAGCCATGGTATGTGCCTATAACATGGAATACGCTATGGCTCTACAAAAATAATACAAAATTATCTAAATTGCTGGCACTCTAAATTCCAAAAACAGTGTGACACTCAATGTGTTAACAGTGCCAGAGTTACACTTTCAGGGCACTGTGTGTATGTGGATGGGGAGAGCAAAATGTTGATTGCAAGGAATGCAGTATGCTGTGTATGTGAGGAAAACAGGCTTACTGGTGATGGCAGTATACTATATGTATGTGGTGAGGGCGTTCTGGTATTGACAAGTTGTCATGTACTGTATGATTTTGTAGAAGGGGCTGCAGTAAATGCAGCAAGTAAAGCGCAGGTTGATGACATTTTAGGAGGGCTGTGTGCTATGTGTCTATGGGTAGAAGGCTTCCTAGTGATAGGCCCAGTCCCATTTCTATCATTTCCCCTCATTTTTGGCCCTAGCACTCAGTTTTGCACGTTCACGTCAAAGGGTAGTGTGTCCCAATACTTTTAAGACATAGGGGAAGTGCCGTTAAACCCTTGAAATGGTTGCTTCAAACGAAGTGAGCTAAGGAGCTGACTTCGTTTTAAGTGAAGTGAAGTGAGAGATGAGTGTCCCAGAATACTTTGCAAACTGAATGAACAAATAGAAAGATGGCGTTCGCCTCTGGCAAAGAACTGTACAAATTAAAGTATAGTTTTTCCAATTAAGCATGTGTTTTCAAAAACTCATATTAGGGTATCTTAGTTAGACATAAATAAATTTGAATTCTGTACAGTTTTGTTAAAATATGAATATTGCAAAATCACAATTTTTTCACAATGCACTAATCTACCGAGAGAGCTTTGTGATCTAGTTAATTCATTAACGTGAACGTAAAGTAGGATGAATATGCATGATCGATTTGAACAAGATCATGGTTTATCGAGTCTTGCGTTTACATCCATGTGGATAACTTGCTACAATAACTAACGTTAAAGCAGCACAGGTGAGAATGATAACGTTATGCATTTTGCGCCTGTTTCCTGTACACGTTTGTCCTGTAGTTCATGATTTGCAAGCAACTTGTGGGCTTATATATGTTCCAAGGACTATGAAGCAGACCAAAGCCCTGATTAAAGTGTAGTCCCAATATGTAGGGACCTCAAACACTTCTCACTTCATCGTCAAAGGGTGCTTCACTTTAGAGGGCACTCGAAACCAAGTGGTAGTGTCAAGTGAGGAGAATTGGGATTGGGCCTTACTCTCTTTTGTTCATGTGTGGATGCAGCAGTTGACTGTAAAACAAAATGAGGTTAATTTATATTTACCCAAAGGCTGTATAATGTAGAGCAGCATCACCATCCTCATCTTTCAGCTCAATGTCACTGTTGGCATGCAGCAGAACCTTCACCACCTCTAAGTGTCCCTGATGGGCAGCCACCTGCAGTGCTGTTTTTCCCTGATTCTGCATGTCAACCTTCAGACACAATCATTCTAATATCACTGATATATATAAGCAAAGCACATAAAACTGACAACAACACTTAAGTTTCATAGGACCATACATGAACAATAATTGTAATACACATTTATATGATAATCATGACATTATATAAATATACAGTTGTTTAATATCTAATGCTTGGCATGCAGCACATTGGCCACTGAGGGCTTAAATCGAAGAAGACAAATGGGCCAAGACATTTAAAATCAACTCCAGCTTTTTATTATATTCATTAATTCGACATTTCAGAACATCAT
>JAGFZM010000722.1:0-10591 GCA_017657215.1 Limnothrissa miodon
CCCCTCTAAATAACTGCACACTAAATTGATTTCAGTGACAAGCTGAGTTTCAACAGGACATCAACTTGTGTCATAAGGGACAGCAGGACAGATGAAGGATCCCAAAGTCTCTGTAAATCTCTGGACGGCAGCTTTGTCAACTTTAAACTCATTCTGTCCCCCTCTGAAACAGGACACAGTTTTAGTCTTTAAGACCCCGCATCTCTTACTTTATGACACTTATGTGTGTGCGTGTGTGTGTGTGTGTGTGTAATATAACACTTACAATTTTGTTTTCTGTACAGCTCTCATCCTCACCAGTGCAAAGAGGACATTCTTTTGCATGTCTGAGGACAGCGCCTCATACGTCTGAAGCTCATCTGGGTGGAAGGTGAATCAGAATCAGACTCAGACTGTTTTAATGGCCAATTCTACTTGAACGTGAAAAATAACATTGCTTTACACCTCTTATGGGCCCGCTGCAAGTTTACATGCCAACCGAAATCTGATTAAATTCTGGCTAAACTGTGATCGTGAAGTAAACAGAGCCTACCTGCAAGGATGAGTTTTACACAGTGAGAACGAACCGCAGGGATGTACTCTTTCTCAGTAAACACCGCAACACCTTCTTCAGTCAGATGACAGAAAATCGCCTGTGCAGAGGAGCGTTGTATTTTTACAGCGTTCCAGTATTTAAACATCTAGCACCAGCCAAACCCCACAAAGGATGCCACATTCCAGCTGATGAACAAATTGCCTTATATGCTAACATAACATGGTACGTAGTAGCAACATAGCAATATTCACAAAGAGTTTTTAGAATGTTCTTTTACTGTAAGGATGAGCTGTTTAGGTGCACTATTACCTGATATGTTTCTAAGAAGGGCTGAAGAATGGTCTGAAGAAAAGAAACTGTTTCTCTACCATGTTCAGTCACAACCAGCTCTTCATTTGAGGTTTGCAATACCCCAGTCTTAACCAGCAGAGAACAACCCTCTTCAAAGTCCTTCAGTAGAGACAGAGTGTCATGTTATAATATAACAGTAATATAACAGTAACAACTAAAAGTTGGCCTTAAGTGGTCAGTCAGCCTAGATGGCTGATGCTTTTAGATCACTTACCTGAGTAACCATTCCAGGTACAAAGACAAACTCATTGGAGAAAAGTTCCTGTAGGAATTTAAAGCGTGTGAAGATTTCCTCTGTAAAGAAAAAACATTTAATTGCTGGATGTGTGATATAAGGTGCTTGAGCCCTTTCACAAGATCTTTGTTTGATTGGCACATGTGCGTATGTTTTCACATATTTCAGTGACAAATGGCTAATCAATGTGAATAATAATAATAATAATAATAATAATAATAATAATAATAATAATAATAATTAAAATATTTATAATGAATGTAGTACCTCAAAACTACCCCAATTGGTTATAAACATTGCTCACCCATAAAACACCACTCCATAGGCTTATAACACACAAAAAGTTAGCACCAATCAAAAGCTATCATTTACTTCCTGAGTACTCCCTGCAGTGTAGGCCTACCATTTAAAAAGTCATGATGTGCCTTACTGCCATCAGATGGAGCTAACAAACCCTCTGGCTCAAGGACTTTTGTAAACTTTATCACCAGGTGAAACGTTTTTTTTTAATGGCTAATTGCTGACAGGGTGCCTGTTATTCCCTAATAACAGGATGCCTATTAAATAGATTTAGTAAAATAAAGCTCACTGTGGTCAGTGTTAACCAAAGAACAGGTTACCTGAACTGCATGTTTACCTGAAGAACCGGTTATCTGAACTGCATGCTTTAGACATTTGTTTATTAACAATATGCATCAGTTCCAACCATTTCCAGCCAGGTGATGACCAGGATATCGTCCTTTCTCGAAACTGACGGACTTGGCCGAAGCACAAAACTTTCCGTATGGTGCTAATATTGACCCTGGCCACACCAATTATTTCCCGACATCAGAACACCTAGAAAGCCGTTTTCCCTAACTTACCCTCCTACCAAAAGACTCTGGTACTCTATATTCCTGTGCTTCACCCTCACCCTTTCTGGTGCTGGTTCTGGTTGCCACAGCGACAGCGACCAGGGCGGGCCGAACAAACACGTGCAGCGCCTGATTCCTGTAGGAGACACACATGAGCGTGACGGTTGCGCGCTTCAAAGCAGCTGTCTCTGGAGTCACTGGTTCCTCCCCACCGGAGCCTTGCTCCTCCCGTAGTCTTACTTGTCCCTCCTCGCAGCACGCCATTGACCGGTGCCGTAGTATGTTGGATGTTATCACCTGCTCGTCAGTCACCTGTGCTGAATGGAGAGGATGAAGAAAAGACAATACTGAAACAACACTAAACAATACTTCAGCTAACTTACTTACACCAAGCCATTGGTTTAGGTATGTGGATGACATTTGGTCAGATAGAGGCCTTCACTAAACACATCAACTTGTCGTCAGGACCAACGCTGGGCAAACAAAACATTTAAAACAGAAGGGTGTCTTCAGTTCACAGTGGTAGATAGTGCGCGCACACATCCAGCTCTGTACAGGTGCAGGGTAAAAAGTACAACAGTTAAAAAGAAAAAAGAGTTTACCCGCACACTGTTGCTGCTGCTCCCAGTGACTTTTATTGAACAACGTTTCGACCGTACAGGTCTTCGTCAGGTTAACAGAGCTCAAAAATGGGAGGAAATAAATACTCATAGACAAAGGCAATGCTCTCAATTATCCAATCAAGGAGTAAATGGTGCACAAATGTCAGATTTTTGTATATATAGACTGCAATCCATAGATTTGTAAAAAAACAGATTTCTGCATTATCTTTTCAGCATTCTGAGCATTATTAGTGTATTGATTCAGTTGTCTTCAGTTCACAACCACAGGCCAGGATATTTAACTCTGTTAAATAACTGTTGTTCAAGAACTGATGGATGGATGGATAGTGAAACATCTTCAGGCTCAAAAAGTCCAGTTGCCTTAACTTAACACTATGTGCATACTCACACTAGGCAATCCGTACCGTGCCCAAGGACACTTCACCTCTGATGTCCGGTTTGTTTGACCAGTGGGATTGCTGCGTTCCGTGCCAGAGTAAGGTAGATTTGGGAGAGGTGGACTCGGGTACGGTTCAGCTGGACTCGGGCGTGGTACGCATAGTGTGATCTGCGTGTGTGTGTATCTGCATAGTGTGCGTATTATTAGGAATCTTCCCATCGGCTAGCAACTAGCTTGTTACTCTAGGGGATGTGTTGCCCAACCTGAAGACTCCTAATCTGTGTGTGCATTAACGTGATCGGCAGCGTGTGAGAGGCTACAGGTGGATGAATGAAAAGGGCACCAGCTTACCTTCGTCTTGGGGGGCTAACCCGCGCGAGGCCTCCACAGGCGACCAGCCCAGGCTTTGCTCGTATGTCCACTAGGTTAGCGAGAGGAAACCCTTGACCAAAAATAAAACAAAAACCATCGGGCCCAACAGAAAACACCCAACCCAAAAACAAACGTGGGCAAGAGGGGAGTCCGATGCCACGCCGGACCGCGTTCCCACTCCCTGAAGGCCTCCTGCATAGACTTCCGGGCTCCTTATCTAGACACCATCACTCCCCACCAAGATCAGCTGGCGCACCCTTATGGATGAGATGTGTATGTGAACGTGTTCTGTCTATTAAATGCAGAGACTCAGGCAACACATCGTAACAGTATCTGAGCACGGAGAATCACTTATGGTGGAAACACTAACATTCCATCCACCAGGTATGGGTAAACTGTATCTAGTGTGAGTGCGCCCTAAGACTATTTTAATTCCTCCTACCAGGCCAGTGCAGATGGGCCCCAAACTTTAGCACGAGCTCCCGTAACCAAGCAGTACGCTGGGTGAGGCTATCCAGGCTCAGCCCTCCAGGACACTGGAGCAGGATAAGAGCCATGAGGCTCCAAGGACTGATGAGCATTCCTCTCTCCTGGAGACGGATTATTCCGTGGGCTACAACGCTCACAAAGGCTTGGGTCTCCTCACTGGAAGTCTGAGGCATGTCTCTGGGGAATACAGAGTACATACAGAGTGAGGAGGACTGGAAGTCCTGATATTTTTTTTCATAATCGATATAACACCTAGAATTCATGTAAAGATCATCATTGTCATAACCCAACCCAACCCATTCAAAAGCCACGCTGTTTGAATCGTTATTTGGGGCAAGCACTTATCACATTCTAGAGGTTTGGAGAGGGGAAGGGTTAGTAACTAATTTATCATAATATAATATCAATAGTAATTTAATAACATAATATCACCAAAAGCAGAAATGCCTGACTCTAAAAAAAGAAAGTCACCATTTCCGCTGTCTAAGTATATCTGTGTGTCTGTCCTTTAGAGGGAGAGCTGTGCACACCTGGGGATTTGGTTATACTGTGAATAGTTGATCCTGCCCTCAGCAAGGTCCTTCACAGAGATGGGCTGGCCAAAATACACATGCATGGAGCCATTGTCATTCTCCAGAACTTTCCAGGCATTTAAGAGACCCTGTTTAATCAAAAAACAGATTATTCATACAATTGTTATGATTATATAATGTAAATGTTGTTAAATATAAATAATTACTATAAAAATATAGCAATATTTCATTGTTATGACCATATATGTATTATTTTAACACTTAACAGTAAGTCTTTTCGAAACAAAGTGTCGGAAGTTAATGCATTTACAGACATCACAGACTTTCTACGCCAAAATTTTGACCGGCTTTCAAAGCCTTTACCAAATTTCCACACCAAAGGGTATCCATTTAAACCTTTGATCATACCATGGACTTCGACTTCGATATCCTTCAACATAGAACTCCAAAGGGGCATAGCCAGTCTGGAAAGATAAAACTGTTTTAGACATTATACTGCAAAAATAAATAAATCGCATGTCAGAGATCCCAACTAAAACAAAACTGTGTGTTTAACTGAACTAAGTGTCCTACTGAAAAGACTGATTATAAACTCTGCAGTAATAAAAACTAATCTTGCTAATCCATAGAAGATTTTGTGATGAACTCAACAGAATACTGTAGGCTACATACCCTTACAATGGTTCTGACATATTCTGACAAAACTGCCCAATAAAGCTTATCATCTCTCATTGCTCGGCGGATGAAAAACGCCCCAGACCGCCGTAATAGGGAAGCGATGAATGCCATGTTCATGAGTGCTGTAAAAAAGAATGGCGTGTTTTTTTTAAAGATATTTTTTGGGGGCTTTTTGCCTTTAATTGGAGAGGACAGTGAAGAGAATGACATGAAACCAGTGGGAGAGAGAGATGGGGTAGGATCAGGAAATTACCTCAGGTTGGACTCGAACACGGGTCTCAAAAATAATTCACAAATAACAATAATTATGCAGTCATATGTTTCTACTGGCTTTTGATTCCAACCCTTAATTATGATATTCCACTCCATATTCCATCTAGTTTACACAAAGTCTTTTTTAATGAACTTGAATACTTGCCAATTCCTGCAGCAATGACAGGCATGGAGAGGTCATAGGTGAACAGGATGTATGAAAGTACGAGAAAGTCCATATAACTCCTATGATTGGGCAGCAAGATGACAGGGAACTCCTGAATGGCCTGTCGGAGCTGATTAAGGTGGACAAGCAAAACATACCTCATAAACTAAATAATATAATAACTTATACAACACATAATATACACTACACTCACACATATGTGAGTATAATAAACTCAAGCTGTAAAAAGACACTGAGGATCTAACAAAAGGATTAACAAAAACACATCATTAAAAAGCAATATGCAGGGGTATTTAAAGTACATTTGCTAACTGTGGATTGTTTTATCTGTGTTAATCAAATCTGAGAAATGAGACTAATCACCTGTTTTAAGGGTGGAAAGGGACCCCAAAATCCCCCCAACCACAATCAATAATTCCTTTCATCCTCCCATCAGTTGGTATAAGCTGTTGTTCTCCTTCACACTGTACCAAATTGTTCAATTCATCGACAGTACTTATGTGTGACCCGAGACTCCTTTAATATCATGTTTTAACAGGCTTAATAAAGCACTGGTGTAGAGATTATATACTCACCTGTTTCAGGCCATCCTCATTCACCTGGATTGTATGGAAGGCTTTTTTAAACACTTTGCTGAGTGTGTATCCCAACAGTCGGATGGAGCTGAGCTGTAGGTTGTGTGACATCTCATCAAGTATCCCACGTGCTCGATCTCTGATGACTTCCACAGATTCTCCATTTTCTGTGGCAATCTACGCAGTGACACACCCTTATTATCTCTATCTATCTATCTATCTATCTATCTATCTATCTATATAATCATATTGTACTGTATGTGTTGAAGATGGGGTATGCACTGTATGGACACACACACACAAAACACACTATACTTCCATCTTACCTCTTCTATAATATTTAGTAAGTAATGTGATTCTAGCACTGCTTGGTTGAGAGCTCCAGCGGGCACTGGTGGGAGTCCTTTATACGACTGGGGAGAAAAAGTCCTTAGGGCATGACTCAGATCACTGGTCCTCCTTCTTTCCTCCAGAATATCAAAAAATGCACCTAATTCAGGTGGTTGCTCTGTGCACTAGGTATAAAAAATGTCATTGTCAGGGTGTTATTTATTACTCAAAGGTGAAATTAATTACCAGAGTGGCCAGATAAAACAATTGTTCAACCAAACTGTGTAGCCTATACACAGAAAATTAAAATAATAAAAAAAAAACACAACACATGAAGTTTCACTGCAAAAAAGTGATCCTTCTGATTTACATGACATACTGTAGATGCCAACCTCATCCTGTCTGCACTTTTCAAGGTGAACTTATTGTGTCATTATTGTTTAGATGGGTTGTGTTTACCTTTGTTATTTCCCTCGAAAAAGCAAAAGAGTCATAGTGCTAATAGAGATAACCTTATGTAGGCATTAGGCTATGGTAAGATAATTAACAAGAGGTGATTGGCATACCATAGATGGGGATGTAACCTTACACAGAGGGGGTATAAAAAGTTATGTCACTTTGAACTAGTCCAGTTAGCCACTTGATGTGAGTCCCTATATTGTTAATAAAGCTTGCAGAGACTTCTCTCTGATTACTCAGAGAGTACTCTGATTACTCTGTCTGAAGACTGAGTGAGTCCTTCATTTTTCGCATGACACTCATCTGGCTAATATTTAAAATGAGCACATAATTGAATTTTTCAGACACTGACTTCAATTTGCTCTTTAACAATAGTTTCCACCACATCAGATCTTCCCCTATTGTGGATTCTGTCGAATGTGAAATCAAATTTTCACCAGTCACATATTTGATCTGATTGGGCTGAAATTTGTCAAACATGATCTTCAAACCAATTCTCACAAAAGTTACTACAAATTATATTTGCGTTCAAAATCATTTGGAAACTTTGCACTTAACACGCTTTAGCCCACCAACTGGTAAACACTGGAAATACGTTTGTAAAATGCATTATAATCATGAAGAGAGACAACGTTGATTACCATCCATATGAGAGCCTCCATTCTAATAGTGGGTGATGTGTAGATCGACTCAGATCTCAATTCATCAACCCAAAGTATCTGGAGCTGTGTGGCAGAATTAACTTCTCTTGAAGATAATAAGGAGCCTGATCTTAATTCAACAACCTGCAAGACAACACCAACAAGTTTAATCTCCAAGTTCAGTTGCTTCCGTTCAGCTTTATGTCAACCTAATGGTAACGATTTAAAGTGCACATTGCTGTTATTTAAAAAAATATGCTAAATAATCACTCGTTCATTTCATTGCACGTTTTGTAAGCAATGGCGTGTGACTATATTTCGCCTAAACTAGGCTATTTTGCCACCATGTCGTTGTCACAGCGTATGGTGTGGATAACCACACTTTTCTGCTGAATGCGGAAATGAGTAAAAGGGTGACAGGCAGGCATAGATGTTAGTTAAATTTTAACAACAAATGTTGTTTTTTTTTTTTTTAATTCGATGGATTTTCATACCTGTGCGTGTCATCATTTCAAGTAGGCTACAGTGTCCGTCAATCAATTCAACACATCGCGGTTGATGACAAGTTTGTTTCTGTTTCTGTTTCTGTTGTTTGTTCGACGCCTATATTAATTCATAATCCACAACCATCAACAAGTAAGCAGCGGTATTCTTTCGATTTGCAGAAGGATCGCAGAAAGATAGAAAGTAGCTGAAACAAACTATGTTTATTCGGCTTTGCGCAGTTTTGCTTGGACTGTCCTCCCTTCATGCAAGAGGTATTTTTCATGAAATAAGATATTATTACTTACTTTTTAGGCTACTAAAGTGTTTTAATTTTTCATTTTTCAACTTTTCATAATTTTTTTCATAGTCTGGGTTATTTTAGATAGGATATGCCTACTTCGTAATAGCCTAGTTTTGGAGCAATTCTTATGAAAGTCATAGGCTATGTCTTTGTAAACTTGTAAGTACTACAGACCTGTTATTCAGGGCCGTGATAATATGACCTTCGAACGTCCGGCCGTATGATAACAATAAAGAATAGATAGCGGGCCAGCATGGATCTGAATTGATGTCAAACTGCTATTAGGAATGCATTGAGGCCTATCCCAATATCCTCCATCCCAAGGAGAATGCAAAGTTGTGTAATGTAGGCCTATTTCTGCTGATTTCAATGGACAGATATTCATGAGGTTGAGGACTAAGGCTGTGCAGGTTGTGCAGGGTAGACTTTCTCTGGCCCGCGGTAGTATGCCTGTTTGACTTATTTACTGCATGCACCTTAAAATGGCTGGCAACATAATCATTGGTAATCATTCCCATTGTATTTTTGGGCGTTTCAGATTAATTCACCTATCAGCAGTTCATTGGTTGTGCCACCGACCACCAGGGCCCTGTTAAACGCTTCTGGCGTTATGGATTCAACGGGAAAGACATAATGGATGTGGACTTGCAAAATGAGACAATAAAGCCTAAAAGTGAAGAGGGGAATTTTATGGCAAAAGAAAGAAAAAGTAAAGTTTATTTCAAACACAAGGAATTAAAACTGACAAAGATATGTTCTACAGTGGAGGCTGTCTTCTTGAAATCAAACAACTCTCTCTCCAGAACAGGTAGGTTCAGTCTCATCAAAACGAAACAGAAAGATAGCTCTCAATCTCAACTTTAAGCCTTCTTTTAATATGTGATGTCCCATTGCAGTTAAACCCTTCGTCACGGTGTCCTTAGAGGAGCTGGACGGTAAGGAGTACCTTGCATGCTCGGTGCAAGGCTTTGCTCCCTACACCATTAGTGTACGCTGGGTGTATAGAGGAAGCATAGTGTACTTTTCTAGTACATCCACTGGCCTTCTGCCTCTCAAAGATGGAACATTCCAGATAATCAGCTATCTGTCTCCCGGGAACAGGACTCTTCACGATATTGTTTGTGAGACAGAACACATAAGCTTCGAAGGAAAAAAACAGGTCACGCTTGGTAAGATGTTCTTACACAGTTCATATAGTTGTAAAATAGCATACCCCATCTTCAACACATACAGTACAATATGATTATATAGATAGATAGATAGAGATAATATAGGTGTAAAGTCCCATGATCAAGAGGCCTCATGTAGAAGGCTAAATGGCCACCAATCTTACACAAAACCAAACAGAAATAGGAGACAAAACACAAACACTGGAGGAGACATTTGCAAAGATCATATCACTAAACAAATGTTTTTCTTAGTTTAGATTTTCAAATATACTTAGCCTATATGCTGTGTTACATAATGCAATAATCACTTAGTATAAAACATGTACAGAACACTACTGTGTGTGTGTGTGTGTGTGTAAGAAGTAACTGAAGTACACTTCTGTTTATTGTAGAGCTCGATAATTCAACAGAATTCCTAATTATGATCAGCATTCCATCATTCCTCCTGCCTTGTCTTCTCCCTGTGGGTGTGACGGCTTTTATTGTCCGCTCGAGGAAGAGGACCCGCAGCTCAGTCAATGATTCTTTGGAGCAGTCAAGTGATGACAATGTGCCTGCTGCCGCGGTGGGACTGATGTTAGTGGAGTCTGAGGGCGAGTAGCAGCCAGTGGCGTAGAGCCACCTGTTGCAGTTCAGTGGATATTTAGCAGTTTCTTTATTTCATTCTAGATTTATATCATTTTTCAGATTTTGTATTTGTATTTTGTATGCTGTTGTAAATTGTATGTTGTAATTGTAAATTAACTAATATATAACGGAACACACACACTGTAACATAATATTTTCTGATGTTCAATAATGTTCTGTACATACTTTTTTTCTGTGGATGAGATGGTTAGTGTACAAATTATAATGTTGAAGTACCAATTTATAACGTACCATAATATATCACCATATTATACTAATATATTATAATAATATTATAATTGACACTGACATGGTGTTACACTGACTAGATCATTATATCAGGCATACTTTAACACATAATCCTCATATTTTCCCAATGTCTTAAACCTAACAATTCATTATAGAAGAGGGGTTAGATATGGTGAAGTCATCTGGGAACAAGAGATTAGGGTGAAGGCATTAGTAAGAAGCACAACTAATGTCTTTCTGAGTTTATGCTGAAATGGGGCATGATA
>JAGFZM010000723.1:0-14026 GCA_017657215.1 Limnothrissa miodon
ATTTAAACTGTTTGTACAGGCATTTTTCAAATACTGTACGAGCCTCTATTTCTACAGTGTTCTGTCTGAGACTGATAGAAAATAACAGCATTTGTGTGTAGTGCTGTTTTGATTCCCCTTGCATACTAATGGTGATTGAGCATCATTATCTGTTACTTGTAGATTGTGATAGGAATCTTTATTTCACATAAAGCAGCTGTAGCTTTTGTTTTGGGTAGATGGTTCTAGCTGAGTAACAATGCTTTAGGAATGTATCTTGGGTTATCTACTGTTGTTAAGCCACACTGGGAACCTCAAATTGCTGCTCGTCTGAAAAGAGTTCTGTTCCGGGACCTTCTAGCACACTTGGCGAGTAAGCCTGACTGTGATTTTAAACCACTAAGGCGATGTGATGTCACCTGGCTCAGGTAGGGCTTTTCCAGCATCCCCATAACAAAAGGATCGACCCCCTCAGAAATAAACATTACATTACTTCCACTCCTGTTATGGGAGACAGTCTTTTAAAGCTAGGGGCTTATGAATGCCTCCACATGGGAGAAGTGTACAGCACGCCGCATGACTCTGTCTGTGTTTAAACCCTCAAAAACAAGCAATTCAGCCATCAACAAAAGAGAGTGCAGTCTGCCTTTAGTTACTGCATATCAGCAAAATACACAGAACATACCTGCTTGGCTCCAGCTGACTGGCATGTTTTTAATGTAACTTTGATTGTTATTTCAGGAAAAGACAACACAGGTACGTAACACATGTACATTTGTCTCATCCTACAAAAGTATTAACCATTATGTGTCACTTTTGTGTCCTTTTTTGAGTTTTTAATTAGATGAAATACTAGAAACTGTCAAAAGCATATCAAACTGCCTGACAAGCCCCTTAAAAGTGTTAACCAGCCACCTGATTAAGCAGATTGGTGTTTGGACTTTCTGGTTACGAAACCCTGTTCTAGAACCTCCTGTTCATCCAATAGAACATTCATTTAATTTAAGGTCCAGGTAAAAGGTTCCAGAACACAATTATTTTAGACAAAGCTTGAGAACGCAACATTAAAAACCTTTTAGGCAGCTGTTGCTGACACCTGAATCAATGCTGAATCACAACCAAGTGGCAACAGCTTATATAGAGCAACTTTGAAATTCTTTCACATATTTGAACTGAGCTTCTTTTTGTGGTCCGACTCAACTAAGGAGGTTCTCAGGCACAAGAGTACACTGCCATCCCTTTACTGACACTCACCCTGAGTGGGCACACTTGAGAAATATTAATTAAATTCATTCTTATGAGATAATATGGAAATTACTGAATTAAAGCACAGGGGAATGCTGTATAATAGTCTCTTTGGACTCAGTATATCAACGATCAACTTACTGATTTTGGTGGGATTCTGTCGGTAAGTTCAACCGAATAGCACATTTATCCTTAACTTGTTTTTATGATATTCTTTTATGATGGCACATCAAGCTGACATGTGGTGTCATGATTTGCACACATTAAATGCAATGTCTTAAGTAATGGTTTCACCAGAAACAGAGTGAAAATCCCACAGGTTGACCTAAGTCTACAGTATCAGTCTCCCAATAACAATGGATATTAGTGAGTGGCGATGAATGAACAGAGATGGCTGAAGTAGAGGTATTGATACTTATGTAAATTAAGGCATAAGTATCAATACTGGCATAAGTAACATACAGGCTCTGAAATTAACATACAAAGTGTAAAAGTAAAAAGTATACTTTATTCTTGTTTAATGGACTATTCTGACCATTTCTTATGGTGAACAAAGCAGCCTGACTGTTTAACTGGACTAATGCTTTTTCAGAAGACGCTACTATAGTCCCACCCATGCTGGAATCAACCTTAAAGTTGGAAAGGCACGTTTATATTGCTACACTCCTAAAATATTGTAAAATTTCCTCAAATGCATTAAAACAGAAATAGCTAGTCTGTTTTGGAAATCTAATGAGTAGGAACTTCAGATAATGTTGTTGAAATGTAGGAAATTAAATAAAAACTGTAAAAATCTAATTTAAGAACAGTAATCCCCAAGTAAAGTATGGACATCTGAAAATGTATAAGTTAAGTATAGTACTTATACTAAGTATAGTATAAGTTAAGTATAGTACTTTTTACGTGCATGAATGTAGCATGAACACTCCTGTGCTATCTCTAAGACATTCTTAGCTTGTTCTTAGTAGGCGCTGTCCACAGCTCTGGTGCTGAATTTGACCAATATTTCCCATGTCACTAATACTAACATAACTCATTACAGCAAACTGTTGCTGTAGCTGTGTTTCTTGATGTCAGGAGCCACACTGTATAACAGGGTAGACCATATTGTAGTTATTAACCATGAACACATTTATACAAACTAGGCATTGATTGCACTTCACTTGGCCTGAGGTGACTCTGCACCCGTAAGATGAGCAGGGCTGAGAAGCTGTTCCTCAGAAGGTAACTGCCATCGCTACGGTAACACTAGCAGTGGAGAGGAGGTGAGGAAGATTGAGCTCTCTCCTGCCAGACTTCTCCAGCCCAGCAAAGAGGAAGGTGACTGATCAAAGACAAGATAACGTGAGCACAGGTCCTGTGTCTGTGTGTGTGTGTCTGTGTGTGTGTGTGTATTCAGATCTTATGTGTGTTTCAGTGCCACAAGGGGTTTTGTTCATTGTGTGTGTATGAGTGTGTGTGTGTGTGTGTGTGTGTGTGTGTGTGTGTATGTCTGTGTGTGTCTGTCTATCTGTCTATTTCTGTCTATCTCAGATTTTATGTGTTTTAGTACCACCAGCAGTTTTATTCATCGTGTGTGTGTGTGTGTGTGTGTGTGTGTGTGTGTGTGTGAATGTCTATGTTAAAATCACACGCCTCAAAAGACTTCATCAAAACCAATAACTTCCAAACACTGACACGGCTCCACAATCCCATCCCTACAGTCCGCAGTGGTCAGTGCAGAGGAACCCACCCACCTCTCTGTTAGCTAAAACAAGAGGCTCATCAATTATCACTCAAAGAGACAGAGCAACTCTATAGGCGTAGCTGAAAGCCATTTAGGGGGTATGTTCACATCATTAAACTCTTTAGAAGTAATGCCGTCCTCATCACAGGCAGACTGTAAGTACATCAAAAAGACTTTGGTGTGTTATTGGGGCATAGAGGGTAAAGCCCCTTCCGCTGTGCTTTCAACTCCTGAGCACACATTCCCAAACACACAGTACTGTAGGCTGGTCAAAGAGCACCGGAATATTCCAGCATTGATCGCTCGTATTATAAATCAATGTGCATTAATCTTCCACTGCCTCATTCAAAGATTTAATGCAAATCTTTAAGCCTCACTTTAGACTATTTTGTCAATGTAATGATCACCAAAAGTGTTTCATATTAATGAAAATGCCTGGGACCAGTCGAGGTCGGTGGGGGTGGTTGGGGTATTAGACATTCATTACATGCAATGCATGTATTACAATAGTGCCACTGTCTAGACAGATGATTTTCAGTTTTCAGGTTATCTATCATTTATTTCATGCTGATTCGAAAACTCTAAGACTTTTTAACACATTCAACTTTCCACATTATGCTTTCATGCATTTTCCTGGTGATTGCAATTCCCCAGACGACAATCACGGCAATAGCTTTTAATCAGCACCAGCTTGGCTTTAAACCTCCTTAGTTACTATATGTTAAGGTTCATGACCGCATTAAAATGTCTGAAAGCATCATGACGCCCTTCCTGTCTAGCCTTTAATCAGCATTAATTCAGATCCTGCATGAAGCATTTCAAGCAATTATGGACAGCCACTTGCATACTGTATAGGCCTAGACTGGTGGTCGCTTTGGGTGACGGGTCCTGGCTGCCATTTTGTGCTCACCGTCTATGAGGTGCAGCACAGGTTTTCCAGTCCAGCCCAAGAGCAGTGTGAGTTAATGAGATCGTTTATTAAAGTAGTTCTATCTGGGATGATTAATACTGTATGTTTGTGAACCTCACAGCGAGATGAAAAATTGTCAGCTGTGGATGCACTGGAGGGATGAGACAGATATTATTTATCGGCTTGTCATGGCCTGGTTGCGTACATTTAGGCTGCTGCTCTTTGAAATTCCATATCGATCTGTAAACCATAGGACTCATTTAGTTTTGCTTCAACTATTGACAGGAAGTAAGTTGGTAAAACAAGCAGTAATTAGATTGTCATTTCGGCATAGATGATACAAGGCCCATTGCAATGGGGGAATTCTTTCAACAGATAAACATTCATCACAAACACAGAAGAAACTGAACTCAGCAAACATATAAAAATACCTTCCCAAAAGCATAAGCTGATTTCATCATTACTACAATTAGCGTCTATTTGCACCTTCACCCTCTTATACACTTACAAGACATTTTTCTACAATACAGTGTATTGTTGACACTGCTTACGGACCTTACTGGCTACATTAGCCCACATGCACAACCCCTCCTTATACTTGTAACTTACTTGACCAATACCAATAACTGTAACTTGATACTTGACCTTAATACTTGACTGATGCATGAACCCTTATATGACTTATCCTTGCACTGATGCTGTAATTTATATAATATTAGGCTATTTTCATTTTTATCGTATTGTCCATATATTTATACTAGAACTGTTAAATTGCTATGCTTCAATTTTTATTGCCCATATTTACATATGCACATATTTATTGCTGGTCACTAGACTGTTAACCTTGCACTGTTGCACTAATGGACTAATTTGCACTACTACCTTGACACACACCTCATACTGGACCACTGTACATTCATGCGCATCTCTACCGTTAGTATTCGTATTCTACTGTTCTTTTTAGTAATGTTCATCTAGTCATGTTGTTTTGTTGATTTGCTTCTTATCATCCTGTGCACACTGTAGTATATGTTGTGTGTGGTTTTGTGGTAGTACCTGTACACTTTCAAAGTTCTCATTGTCTCGTTTTAAATGTCAGGGCCCTCAGAAGTCTACCAGTGAAGTGTGGAGTCGCTTTGAACCTTGTTAATGGTGTACAAATAGCGATTTATCTGCATAGGCTAAGTTGTGCCCCTTTAGCTGGAAGTGTAAGGTTAATGAAAGCTTCGGCTAAAAACGGTTTAATGCAGAATGCTGGGGGTGAACGGAGGTGAGCATTGGATATGTGTTTGTACTCAGTAACCTTCCAGTACAGTCCAGGTCCAAGTCACACCGGACTTCTCCTTTAACTTTAAAGGTCTCATTCCATCGTATTTCGACCCAAAATATGCTGTGGTCGTCTTGTTTCAAGCTATTTTAGTTAGGTGAAAAGGAGAGCAGGGACTACAGGGGTAGGAGATCATTTTGAAGTTGAGCATAGAAGTAGAACTTGGGCTGACCTATGGTAATGTAAAAACATCAAGTCTTAAACGGTTTAATTTGGAAGGAGACCTTTAAGACAAACCTGCTTTAGGTCATTCAACAGCATATATTCTCATCTTTAGAGCATAGTCTACAAACCCCATGCTTTGAACAGTTCATGAAGTTACAAAAAGGGTCATGCACATCCAATATAAGGGTGCAGCACAAAATCTGATCAGCAATCCAGTAGAAAGAGCCTGCACTCTTGAAATCCTTTTCACAGTGTGTTTCTACGGAGCAAAATGAGGTTTAGACCATGTCCTGTCTTTCTGAAACTTTATTTACTGTCTTGAGTGCCAGTGTGCAGCCTTGTACGGCTAGGTTACTGAATAGTCTATAAGTCAGCATTTGTCCTCAGAAAACACAGCATGTCTCCAAAAACAACCTTTGGCGTTTGGCATGAAGTGATAACCCTCGTCTATGACAGTGAGGTGGAGTCGACACAATAAACACCCACATCTTTCAGTGTTTTTAAAAAACATTCTACAGTAAACCAGACTATGTAATTAATGATGACCCAGAGGTCATTACTTAATGAAATCTGAAGGAGACTAAGTGGTAAAAGATTGTACACTGCTCCCAAAGCTAATTAAAACAGTAGTTGTGCTATTTGTATTCCAGTTCAATTAGCTGACAGATGTTTTGTTTTTAATATTTGACAGTTGGTTAATTTTTTTCTTCTGCAGATGCGATGTGCCTATCCAACTGGTCACATAAAGATTATTCATCTATTCTTCAATCCGCATTTTATTCCTGACAGGATTTCTTTTCCCAGACACACCAGAGAAGCACATTCCGTCCTCACTGGGTCCAAGCGAGACAGAAAACTTCAGAAACCATGCAGCCCAGACAAGCAGAGCCCTTCAGAGGAGGAGAGTGATGCAGTACTTACAGCCAGTGAGGGTTTGCCTGTGGTCTGAGATTGGGGACCTGCTCACAGAGTGGAGGTGAGTGGGCAAGAGTGACACTGGCACCTTCTCTTCCTAGGCAGCATCCTCCTCGGCTTTCCCCTGTCCCTGCGTCTTCAGCACACCCCTGGGAACAAAGGACAGAGGACGGACATCATCTATCTACAGGTTTACAGCTGCGTTGGCAGGCCTCATACAAACAGTTCAGACGTAATTTCCTCTGTGTCCAATTGGGATGTATTTGCAAAAACTAATTTAAATAATTTTGAACAATTTCATTATCAGTTCAACTCCATTTTGATTGTTTTGGCTTGCCAAGCTTTGGCTTGATTATTACATATAAATTGGTTTGATAGAGTTTACTTGTTATAAAATGTAAAAAAAAAAAAAAAAAAGTTTTAATTACTGCATTTCTGGAAATGGATTTGGAGGGTTTAGCATCTGATTTACATATTATTTGTGGAGTAATACATTGTTAGTCTTTTCAGATAGTAAATGCTTCATGCAGCCTAGCCAATGAGCCTCTCCAGTTTGTATCCTTATCAGAGGTCTGGCCATTGGTGCTGAGAAACGGTTGGTTGCTGGAAGCGTTTCAGTTTAAACAGATCAGTCTCTGATAGCGTGCTAGTTCTGTATTCCCATCGCCCCCCTCTGTTCACTGATTGGATGCAATACAAATACAACAGGAGACAGCAGGCTCGATGGGATTAAATCCAGACTAGCGCTGTAGGGAGACGCGAATCAACTGAAAGTGTGTGCAGTAGGACAGTGTGGCCGAGGCAGACAAGAGCAGACAACAATGAATTATTACAACTGACTTCTGAGAACATATTGCTCAGAAAAATCTTTATAACTACACCAAACTAAAGAGTACTAAAAGACAAAGATATTTAGGCCCTATAGTAGCAAATAATTTTGGGTCCTCCCAAACATTAACTATAAAACGTCCTTTAAGGCCTCCTATCAAGGACAGGCCCTTATATCATGCTAAAGCGGTCAGCAGTGGAGCCTCCACAGACTCACAGGAAAAAATGGCAATGTCAATAAAGTAGTCCCACTGTCTGGGTGCTTAGAGATGCTTAGCACATAAACGTCAAAGCAGCACAACAATGAATGGAAAGGTCAAGACGCTTCGCTTCAGGCGTTTCTTACAGTATGGCACTCTGATGCCAAGTCTGAATGCCAAGGTGAATTAACAGATTTCAGGGCTTCACTAAATTGTGTCGCCTAAGCTAAAGACACCACTAGAAATACACCGCAATGACCACATTTTTGACCTACTGTAAGTGTAGGAGACACTAGTGTTTCATATGACAACATTAAATTGCAGTGAATTATCACCCAGACAAACAAAATACTGTTTTCTGACTGTTTGACTGTTTACCTGTTGGTAAAAACTACTCACGTTTGAGGTTTAATACAAATGAATTTACTTCCTTAAAGTTAAGTAATACTTTTGTATTCGCTTTCACAAAAATATTTTTGGTTTAGTTTTCAGCCATGGAGTTAAATGTCATTATTGCTATTCACTTCAACAACACCGTCAATGATTAAATTTTACCACCAGTTTCTAGTGTCGCAATAGATAGATCCCACATAGGGGAATAATTGACTTGCTGGGTGCATGGGTGCCCTTTGACCTTTGACCCGACCTCATGGACTATTTCACTGTGCTTGGCAGCCGTTATCTGAAATGCACCTGATTCTTTTACAGTGGATGGAACATTGGAATGGCCCGTTCGATTCAAATCATGAACTTCAAAGGGCTAACTGTCGTACGACACATGGAATTCCCATGTTTTTGTCTAAGCGCTCCCTCACACGTTGTTGTTCTTCTGATGGTGATGAAAATGAACAGATTCTTAGACAAATATAGCCCTGCCTGCGAGTGAAGTGTCATATCACAATGTAGGATGTTCAAGACAACAGATGGCTGATCTTTCATGGTAGATTTCCACCCACTAAACTACTGCAGTAACTAGTTGCAGATATTTTTAGACAGGCAATGAAAGGCCAATCACAGCCAAGCCAGTGTGAGTGGACCAAGATTACTGCCCATTTGCTGAGTGTTTAGATTCAATGTTGCCAAGCACCTTGGAAGTCTTGAAAACTGCCAAGAGATGACTGTTAAAGATAGTTAAGTTGTTACTTTAGTTCATTTGGGATGGAATTAATTGTGTGTGTGTGTGTGTGTGTGTGTGTGTGTGTGTGTGTGTGTGTGTGCGTGCTGTATGTCCAGTTACAGTAGTTTGGTAATTATCAAGGGCAAGGTTGAATTAAAATTAAATGAACAAATTGGATCCGACCCAGTTTGACGTCAGTATGGCTGTAGGGCCAGAGGGCAAGTACCCCGTTCATATGCACATAATCTGATGCAAATATGCTGATCATCACAGGAAACGATCTACTGATTAGTCCACTGGTGTTGTTCACCAGAAAAATAAGACAAAACATACCAATGATTTAATATGGGATCTTTATGTAAGGATGTCATACATGCCTAACATAATCGTCAGGTAGATACAAACTACTTGTTTTAGTTTTTGTGTATTCATTCATATTGAGGTTTTTTTTTAATATCTTGAAATATTTTGTGAAATTAATGTTACTGAATTAAGGGTCAGAGAAAAGAATGTTCCCTGCATTTTTACAGCCAATTTTGCCCACGATATTGGTTGTGCTAAAGCAGAAAATGATCTATTAAAGATGGATGCCATTCATACAGCAGCAGTAAGACTAGCAGGGCTTTGCAAAGATAGAACAAATTAATCTGTACTGGAAAAAATGAAGAATGACATTTGCAGTATCGATTTTTTAAGGACACCCTGACCCCGCTTGTCCTGAAACATTTAATAACTAAACATTAGCTTTGCTTTAAAAGTGGGAGCTGCCTTTATAAACTGTACCATCAACTGGTAGAGCAAGGCTTAATAGACTTTTGATAGAGTTTCATTTTGTTCATTCATTTTGTTTACAGTATCAACAACAACAACAACAAAAAATAGTTACCTATTCCTTCAGTAAAGTATGCAGCTTTTTTGATGAATGTTACAGCATTGGTCAGCGTCCATGTCAACTCTTTTGTGATCAACAGCGCTGGACATAAAGTTGTCCTATAGGTATCCTCACCATGGCAACCCTGTTTTCTTTTTGTGTATTGGCCTGTGGCTACCAACCCAATTACACACAGGTCACATAAACAACATAGAAGAGTTCTTCTGCACTTTTCACCTCATATATCACCTCAAACACCACCTCATACACCACTCAATAGGCTGCCACACTGAAAAAACATGGTTTAAACTTGTAAAGAATTAGTGTCCGGGCTGCCTATCTATTTTCAGTTGACTACATTTTAAGATAGTGAGTTGAGGTGATTTCTTCTAATACTTAAAAAGTCACCACACCTTATCTCAAATTGGGTCAACAAAGTAGTTAAGCTGCCTGGACACAAAATATTTAATTTTTTTCTTTACAGTGCACATGATTCCATACCACAAAACGTGAGTGTAGGACTGCCCATGGCATTTTAGATCTTTAAATGATATTAATCCTTAAAGTAAAATATAATCCCTTTCTCCTTAAGGCCCTTCCCCCACTACCCACCCACTTCCCAGTACTGTCCATGTTTACTGTAATCATATGTGTTAACTGTAGCTCCAGCATTCATAACATTCACACTCATTAGCAGAAACATGTTTAAATTAGGAACTGTTGAACGGATTAATTTAGAACATTCAACATTAACGTGTGTCTCTCTCTCTCACACACAGACAGACAGACAGACACACACACACACTCATACACGCACACAAACATGTTCATGTCCATGTAATAATAATATGTGCTCTCTCTCTCTCTCTCTCACACACACACACACACAAACACGCAGTCAGACACACACACAAACACACTCATTCACACACAGACACACACGCATATGTCCATGTTCATGTCCGTGTCCAGACCAAGGTCATGACATGTATATATTCATGGAGTAGTAATGTGCCATTATAAATACCGTAAGTAATTCTAGTTAATAATTAGGAATAACCAATTAGAGTGTATTGATTTTCTGACAGATGCGGCTTGTTTGTAAATTCGGTTCAATTATGGTCTCTCGCAGCAAAGAGTCCTCCGCCCCTGGAGGTCAGAAGTAATGGCTTTATCTAAGAACACCTGCAACGAGGTTGTCCTTATGAATGATGCAACAACAACATACCGCTATGCACTATTGATTCAAGCAGAATGCTGGCGTGAATAATTCTACCGAGGCAACACTCAAGTTAAGCATTATGTATGAGTGTGAATAATTCTCAGGTTAAGCATTATGTATGAGTGTGCGTCTGAGTATGTCAGCTGCTCAAGCTCCGGCTGCCGTTCCTTCAAATCTCTTGATTTATGGGTTGACGTGAAACGGCTTAAGTGATATCTAAAAGTGGGTTAATTATGTAAACAGTAAATAAATGGGAAGTTAATTGACTTGATTGTGATTTATAGAGTGAAGATGACCGCGGTGGGGTACAGTAACAGCAGAAAGGCTTATCGTCCTCCCCACGGCTGGGGCTCATCCTCTGTCTGCAGCACATTGGAGGAGGATAAGCCCTTGAATGCAAGATGGCTGACTCCTGTCTTGCGCTGGCGAGATTCCCTCTTTCAGGCGAGCATTAGCACGTGCTGAGTGGGAGCGGTGGATTTAGCTCTCAGTCAAGTGTCATCATTATCACAACTGCCACTTTTCCATTCATCTGGATATGAGAGTTCCCCTCATTCTTCTTGAGCTGTGGTCATCTATCCGTCTTGGAGCAATTATGCCTGAGATTCCATCCCACTGGCTGGCGTTGCCCCTCTGATAGCTCCTACAAAAGTCACTAATCCCTTTCACTTAGGAGGGGAGCGCTGAGAGGAGGATTATTCACACAGCGCAGACAGGGAGTACACAAATGGGGCTGAGGCTGGTGCTGGGGATGGTGCTGGGGCTGAGGTGGAGGGGCTGGAGGCTGGAGCTGGGGATGGGGCTGTGGATGGGGTGGAGGTGTGTAGGTTGGGCCTTTTTTCAAACACGCTCTGGAGGCATGACAATTGACAATTGAGAGACAATGCTCCACCTGGCCTTCTTGGCTGAGGTCTGTGACAGAAAATGATACAGTCCATTCTACCTACACACCGGCCTCACAAAAGCCCCCAAAAAATCACATCAGAGCTGTGCTGTGCTGTGCTGTGCTGTGTTGGGCTGTACTGTGCTGTGTTGTTGCTGTACTGTGCTGTGCTGTTGCTGTGCTGTACTGTGCAAAGCAATCCGGTTAATGACAGTTGCCATTGAAAGAACTACTAGGTGTGTTTCTCATGTGTTGAGAGTGTAGTGTAATTTGCCTAAGTACGCACTGGTACTGCCAGATAGCGGCATGTCAGTCCTCCGGAGGCCCCTGGTGAGATTAGGCTATCTCTGCTTGCTCACGAATGAGTGCCTTTACAAGTGTCATCGCTACGCTTCGACCCCCGTCTTTCACCTGATAGACGCAGCAAACATGTTTTCTGCAGGATTACCTCCCACACTGACCACCTGACCCCGGACAGCCAAACACCTTCCACGCAGATTTCCAAGGCCACACAGACAACTGATGTGTCTCCAACACTGAGCAGCGCTTTCGATTTCATCCAGGCGTCAAATAGCGCAGCGTGAACAAATGCATTCATTAGTGCTGCCCATGAGTTGACACACACGATTAAAGAAAAAAAAAAGTTTTTTTTTTCTTTTTTCATGAAAATGAATCATGCTCTTCCCACCCGCACGACTGAATTTTGGGACTGACGCTGAGTAGTTCTGCTGCTTAACGACACGAAGTAGCAGGCGTGACATTCATTCTTCTAAAAAAAATAATAATAAAGGAGAATTTTGGAACTTTTTATGATTGTGATTAATTATGAGTAACTTACATTTTCAATTGTGATTATTGTCTTACAGCACAAGTATTAAAGCAAAAAGTTAAGATATTCATACAAACTAAAATATTGCATTAGGAGTATGTGCAAAGCTGCTTTAAAATATTTTAGACAAGTTGAAGTTAAATATCTATGACTTCTGTAGTGTGTCTGACTTGGCAATGCTCACTGACACAGATCTTGAGATCAGAGATTTGTCTACAAATTGAGGGGAAACTAAGCCATGCTTGCCCACTGAAGCAGTCTATTACAACATTCATAACAGTTAATGAAAAATGGAAGTGACAACAAACAATGTCATATTAAATTTTTAGCTCAGTATAGCTAGAGGAATTTACATGACTATACATGTAGATAGGCCTAAATATTTCAGATTAAATTCATATGTTAAAGCTAAGTAACAATTCCATGAAGAAGAACAGTATACGATATAGAAGAACAGTAGTGACGACTAAGGAACTGGCTCTACCATGTATATTCAATGACAATAAACAAAGTCCTTTTTTAAATATGTTTTGGGGCTTTTTTGCCTTTAATCGGATAGGACAGTGGAGAATGACAGGAAATGAGTGGGAGAGAGAGATGGGGTGGGATCCGGAAATGATCTCGTGTCGGACTCATGACTCAGGGCCCCGGTTTTATGGTATGGTTCCTTAGCCAAGTGAGCCATGGCACACCCACAAAGGCCATATTTTCATAACGATGGCCAGCGAGATCAAGGGAAGAAAATCTATGTGCTTACAGTTTGAACGATTGTCTCCAGTAGGTTATCATGATTAACAAGTGGTTAGAATCACAATGAAATGTCCCATGATGCCATATATAACAAGCCCCCCCCCCCCCTTTTTTTTTTTAAAAAGAGACTGATGAAAAGTGGGATTTCCGGAAGCTAACGGAACTGTACATTTCTGTTCAAGTTCAGGTTTCATGTCTGTAAACATCAATTCATAGGCAACACAGAAAACTGCCTGTTGGGATGCATAGAGAAATCACATGGATGAAAGGGCGAATCAAACAGTAATTATAGAGATTAAAAAAGCATGCCAGTAATCTGACAGCATCCTGAATCATATTCAGTGTTTTGTGAATGTGATTATGAAGTCCAAAAACATTAAAGGTCTCCTTCCAAAATAAACCGTTTAAGACTTGATGTTTTTACATTATAGGTCAGCCCAAGTTGTACTTCAATGCTCAACTTCAAAATGCTCTCCTACCCCTGTAGTCTGTATTCGCCTGTGATAGAAAACTGCCGGGAAAAACGAGCGAATCGGAAAAGCCGTACAAATGTACGTCAATTTGAACATTAGCTATGCAGTTAACCCGCCCTCAAGAAACGTTAGGCTGCCTGCAGACAGACCCACTAGAGGGAGCGTCACAGTGTTGTTAGCCAATCAGAGGCGATACATTTGCATATCATTAATATTCATAAGAATCCTCTCGAGCTATCCCTGCTCTCGTTTTCACCTAACTAAAACAGCTTGAAACAAGACAACCACAGCATATTTTTTGTCGAAACCAACTCTCATGACATTATTTTAGACAAGAGACCACCACAAAATTAATGAAAATACGATGGAATGAGACCTTTACGCCAAACAGTTGTCATGCCAACTGGTGTTCAGTTCTACAGTTTGTTTGGTTCTTGTTTTGTGTCTAATTGTCTTTATACATTGAAATCTATGCAGATGTCAGAAGAGACTAATGATGATTGTTGACATGTTATTTATCATTCTCCATACTCTTATGGCAGACATATGACATGTTATTTATCATGCTCCATACTCTTATGACAGA
>JAGFZM010000724.1:0-2500 GCA_017657215.1 Limnothrissa miodon
GAGAGAGAGAGAGCCAGAGAGAGAAAGGAAGGGAAGAAAGAAATCGAGAGGAGAGAGAAGGATATGGGGAGAGAATGAGGTTACCCCTGAGGGGCATGTGACAAACTGATCATCTTAACACATCCTAGTTAAGTGTCCGAACATCGTGCGCGGGAGCAAGCGAGCGAGAGAGATAGAAAGAGAGAGAGAGAGAGAGGCGAGACTGTGTAGTGCCCAGATCACCAATGTCCCCTGCTTAACCCGGCTGCAGACAACCCCTTCACTCCTCCAACCTCCTCACACCCACCTCCTCCCCACACACAGCACTGCTTGATGCCCGGCCATCCCGCAGTCGCCAGTGTGCTCCAAGGCCCCAAACCTTGTGGTCTAAAGCTCCCTCGCCAAGTCTCTCTCTCTCTCTCTCTCTCTCTCAAGTGCAAGCGTCCATGTGGTTGTGACAGTCAGCAATGCAGTGTCCTCTTTCTTTCTTTCTTTTTTTTTTTGAGGTTGGGGAAAAATCTGTATGGACGCGGCCGCTAGCGTATCCCTATTCCAAGAGCTGTCAAAGCTGGCTCCACACGAGTGTGTTGCCTTGTGAAGAAGAAAAAGAAGAAGAAGAACATGCAGTAAAGAAAAGAAAGAGTACTAACCACTGTCATGCATCGTCTACTCAAATGCTAATGGCTAACGGCTAACGTGGAATGGCCATTCCAGATGCGCAGCGGGCTGCCGTCAAGCCCAGCGTCGCAGTGGCTTTGAGGTCTGAGGGATGATGACACTGACACTGACAAATGATGCGCATAGATGTGAAGTCCTGCCAATGCAGTAAGGCTACTAAAGCATTATCGTAGAGTGAGCCTTACAGAGAGAGAGAGATTGTGTGTTGTGGACACGTATGCATTTTTCCGTGCGTGTATGCATATCCATAACATCTGATGAACTGCTTTGATTGATGGCATATGAGTTATACCACTGGTGCGTTTTTTTAACAAACTGGTAAATTGGTCTCCTTGTGCTTAGTTGTTATACAATGTGGACCCAAACAAAGAAGTAAACAGTGTGTATGCATATGCGTGTGTGTGTGTGTGTGTATGCATATGCGTGTCTGTGTGTGTGTATACATATGCATGTGTGTGTGTAGGGTGGGAGGTAAGGGGCTTTAAGGGTCATGGTGCAAAAGGAGCAGCTCTTGGGGCTAGTGCAGGCTGCCAGCCCTGGACTCTCATGTGACACTACAGAGGTCAGCCAACCACTGGGGGCTGACACGGGCCTTAAAGACCAACACACCTCCAAGCAATCTCTCTCACTCCCTCTCTTTTCTTTCCCTCCATTCCTCTTTCTCTCTCTCCCACTCACTCACTCTCTTTCTCTATTCCTCTCTCTCCCACTCACTCTCTCTCTCTTTCTCACTCCCTCTCTATCTTTCCCTACATTCATCTTTCTCTTTCCCACCCGCTCTTTTTTTTCTATCTCTCTCTTCCTTCCACCCTCTTTCTCTCTGTTCCTCCCTCTTTCTTTCCCTCTCTCTCTTTTTCTCTGTCCCACATCTTTCCCGCCCCCACTGCCCCATGTCTCTGCTTGTTTTTTTCCATTTCACAGCTCCACTCCTCCATCATTCTAGGTGTCTGGGTCACGGGGAGGGATTCACGCAGGCATTTAACACAGTGAGTGAGCTAAAGAAGACTCAGAAAAAGAAAGAAAAAAAAAGAAGAAGAAATGGAATGCTCCGGCGCGCACGCATGCCCTGTGCATGTAAGTGTGAATGTGTGAAGCAGTGAGCCAATGAGCCTGTGCCAGACTAGAGGATGAGGAGGAGGAGGAGGAGGAGGAGGCAGAGGAGGAGGGCGCGTGAAGCCCAGCTGGGCGCTCGCTCGAGGGGGAAATGACACCTCTGTGCCTATGTGTCCTCCGCAACCCTGGAGGCAAAACACATCCCAGCATCCTCTGCTCCCTTCCGTCAAGGACGAGGCACCAACACTCCACAGAGCCACAGTCATCCACATAGAACGGCCGGATATGGAGGGAATAATTTACCTACACTTTTATTTAGGATGGCAAGATGGGAGGGATCCTTGGGAAGTGGGAACTCAGATCATCGCGAAGTGGGAACTCAGATCATTGCGAAGTGGGAACTCAGATCATCGCGAAGTGGGAACTCAGATCATCGGGAAGTGGGAACACAGATCATTGGGAAGTGGGAACTCAGATCATCGGGAAGTGGGAACTCAGCAGTGGGCACCAGTTCCAGAGATGGGTATCAGAGATGGGTATTTGAGTGCTACAGGAGGCTAACAAACACAAATACATCAGTTCAGCCTCCACATGTCCACTTCCTTGGACCATATCCAATTTGAATAAGAGTTCTCGCAGCCATTAATAGACACATCATATAAACTGAGCTAGGTGTGGGAGAGGGGCCATAGTATGAACAGAGTATTAATGTCCCATGTTACTATTGTCCTCGGGGCTGTTAATACTGTGCATTTGTTTCTAATTTCGAGGCTGCAAACGTACACTGTGT
>JAGFZM010000724.1:7500-10196 GCA_017657215.1 Limnothrissa miodon
CTGAAATGGGACACGCACACACACACACACACACACACATAGTGGATGGTGGATGGTATCTGCAGACACTGCAGTGCTCCTCACACACACGCAGGGCTACTGACTTACGACAACTGCGTGTCACACGCCACGGCAAGCCCCTGGGTTGTCCTCAAACTCGGATGGAGCAACAGAAACCGTATGGCAGGAGAGGAGGGGTTTCAGCTGAATGGAATCACAGTATCCCACAGGAAGGCAGGCCGGTATCAAAACAAGCTCCAAACATCAGCGCCATCACTACACCACCACCAGCAACAGCACAACAACACAATTTACATTTTACATTTAGGAATTTAGCAGATGCTTTTATCCAAACAAAGAAGGACACCAGCAAAAAAAAACACCTCCACCACAACAACACCAAAACAACAACAACAACAACAACAACGCAGACACTGATGATGCCTATTATTGTACCAGTACCACCCAATTCAATCTGGTCTAAATCTAAATGAGATTTGTGCTCGCAAGCACGGGCAGGTAAACTGAGTGACACACACACACACACACACAAATCTTGAAATGATGGATGCCTGTGACCGGCCACTGGCTCCAGCGTGGCGGACTCACATCACCCGTGTCGCTTTCTATTCGGTAACCCCCCGCCCCCCCTCCCCCTCCACGCCTTGTCCATTTTTTGCCGCATTCTCCACGCCATCCCTCTCCCTTTCTCGGAGCAGAGAGGGGTTAACTATATGTTTATACGGCCGCCACAAATGGCAAAAGAAAGGTGGAAGAAAAGAGATGGAGGGGTGTGTGTGTGTGTGTTGAAGGAGGGGGGACGGGGCTAGAGATGAAGTTCAATGTAATGTGATCAGTAATGAATTTTGCGTTACATTAGGGGCCGCATAAACGGACAGACAAGCGCAGACTACAAGTGTCCAGGAGTCCGGCTTAATCGAATGATGCAAAAATAGAGACAGAACCAATTACGGGGGCGGGGGTGGTTGGGACCGAGCTGCTGCTGCCGCTGCCGCTGCCGCTGCAGGGACTGCAAATGAATAGGTACAAATCAAATTAGTTTCTAATAGACGCGCTGCGAGAGAGCGAGCCGCTCGATGCTAAACGCATTACGCAGCCCTTGTGACCCAGCCGGCTTCGCCCCAGCCAGTCAGCAAGGGCCCCGCCGTCCCCACTTCCATCTTTCCGGCTTTTCTCCGAAGAAAAACACTGGGGGGGGGGAGAAAAAAACCCACACATGACCAAAAAAATTAACTACAAATAAATAAATAAAATTAACTCATGTTCGCATGGTGGGGAGGCTGCTTTCTAAAAACATTTGGATTTTCAAGAGTGCTATTCCCCCCACCCCCCCTCTCTCGACATATAATATAATTCTCTCAGCTCAGATGCCAAGATGACCGAACTTGTCAGTTTCGAGGCGCAGAGACGTTCTGAATGTGCCGTCACCTCCGAACCGATCCACACGAGAAACGAAGCCAATGAGCCGGCGACTCTGTCAGTGCAGAGTCAAGAAATCCCGGCCTTGTTACGGACCAACAAGAGGAGCACGCTCAACAGATTAAACAAACTGCGTGCAAACAAATCCCCTCCGCTTGATTGTGCCGATTGGAAACTGCATTAGCCAAACAAATGGGACCAAATAGAGTTTGGCTCTTTAATGTCAGAGCCACTTGGGCTGCTTATGGGGCAGAATGAGCTGTAAATTAGTGGAACTAACTAGGAGTGATGTCTCGGGAGAGGACGAGGACGCCCTTAATCTACTTGCTTATGCCCTCTTGTCCAAGGCGCACGAGCGCATTAAGACAGATGCTAAGCTGCATTGTGTTTGACAACTCTAGACAACGTAAATGCCGTGTGCGTATACGGAAGAATGCCCATGTGTGTTTACGCGCGGGGGCGCGGAAAATGTCCGTAAGGTGGCGTAGGCAGTAATTAGACAGTGTAAATGTTTATGGTGCTGGGTGTATAAATTGTCTGTTAGGAAGCCTGGAAGTCTAAATGTTTGTGTGAGCAAATCTATGTGTCTGTATGTGTGTGTGCCAGTGTGTGTGGTTGTATAAGACATAGTGAGTAAGTGTGTATGAGTGGATTGTCAAGAAGTGGCTGTGTGTATGTGTGTGTGTGTGTGTATGTATGTGTGCATGTGTGTGTGTATGTGTGTTTGTGTATTTGCATGTGCATGTATTTGCATGTGCATGTATTTGCATTTGCTTGAATGTCCCATTGGGGATCAATAAAGTATCTATCTATCTATCTCTATCTATGTGTGTGTGTGTGCGTATATGTATGTATAGTGTGTATGTGTGTATGCATGTGTTTATGTGCACGTGTGTGTGCGCAGACATTCAGTGGTGTACTGTGCCCTCACCTGTTCCAGAGCCCACTATGTCCCTGCTGGGCGACTCAGACATGGCGTCGGCCAGCCTCTCCCTTAGGCCCTCCTCCGTGGTGTCGGCCGAGGTCATGTGACGCAGGCCGAAGCTCTCGGGCCAGCTGCCGCAGACCTCCAGCAGGGTCACACTCCGGTCGAACGTTCCTGGAAGACCCCAGAGAGAGAGAGAGAGAGAGAGAGAGAGACAGAAAGAGAGAGGGGGGGGGGAGAGAGTGTCAGGCGGTTAGTAAAGTTATACTACCCTACTTATATAAATATACACACATAAATACATGTGAGTACACACACACACACACACACA
>JAGFZM010000725.1:0-10480 GCA_017657215.1 Limnothrissa miodon
AGCACAGCCAGACGACATTAATCATTTCACTCTTGCCTCGCCGCTCAGCTTTATGCTCTGGAACTCAATCAGCCAGGCGGAGGGGGGTCATTTGGGCTCTCTCTAGCCCCCCCACCCCCCCTCTCCTCACACACTCACACACACACACACACACACACCTCAACTCAGCCCCATGGCTCCTGCCACTGGGCCTGTGGCTGGAGGGAGTGGGGTACCTGCAGTGTGTGCGCTGGTGTTGGGGGGTGATGTGTAAGGTGTGGGGGCGGAAGCAGAGGCGGGGCATGAAGAGCCCTGTGGTTGTGGCTGGGTGGGCAGTTATTACCTCCCGCTGCCACCAGAGTAGCTCTTTACGCCGCCATCAGGAAATTAGACACCAGGGATTAATTGTGCCCTTCCAAATGCCTGCAAAATGGCCTTTTAATTCACTTCAAGCTTAATGCTTTGATGAAAGACAGGGTACTTCATAGCTATGGTATGCACGGTACGCGTATTTGTGTGCATATGTGTGTGTGTGTGTGTGTGTGTAGGTGCGTTATGTGCCTGTCCATGTGTCCATGTATGCTTCCAGATGTAGCAATCAATAGTCAATGAATCCACCACATGGCACATTTGCAGTGCTCACAACGCAGCCGTGTACGTGCATATGAGAAAGAGAGGAATTAGATGGCGGGGCACGGAGAGAACAGGAGAAGAGAGGGAGGGAGAGAGAGAATGAGAGAGAAAAAGAGATTTATAGAGAGAGAGAACTAATGCACTTTTCCTTGCCAAATCTGCAGCGTTCTGATTCTAAAGCAAAAAAAAAAAAACAACAGAAACAGTTCAAATATTATAATTAAATATTATGACCCTCTTTTTTTTTGGAACAATGAAAGACATCCACTCCAAACGGCGGGTCTAAGTCATCATTCTAATATAAATATAATTACAGTAGGGCCTTAATTAAAACACTCAGCTTTGGCCGCCCTGCTCTCTCTCTCCACAGCAGCAGTAGCGGCGGCGGCGGCGGCGGCACACAATGGCGGGCCAGGCGGGCGGGCGAGTGAGCGCTGGCAGATGGCTGGGCTCTGATAGAGTTGGGGGATGTAATTAGCCTTGTCTCTGGCGGCTTTCTCCCTATTATTCAACTAAGACAACCCCCAAACCATTATATTAGTGGCCCTAATAACCTTTTATTTGCCACTAATGCATAATCAAAAATGTGTCTTTGGGACAAGATAATCGACATGAGCGTGAGGAGTGGCTAAACAATGGGCACGGCAAGTCCACGCTGGAGAATAGAGAGGTGGAGGGGTGTTGTTGGAGGGGGGAGGAACGTACAGCTTTCTGAAGAGTTTCAGACCTGTCAGATGGAGAATACGTACACACACACACACACACACACACACACACACACACACACACATCCACACAAAGACAAAGCCGCAAGACAAAGACTTGAAGAAGAGGAAAGACATTAAACAGTCTACATTAGGAAAGAGTGGAGGAGCAGAAAGTTTGAGCCGTGGCCGGGGGAGTGATCTAATCTAATCTAATCTAATCTAATCCACAGTGAGCACTGGGAATAAGGAAAGCACTACTACTAGAGGGTGCCCAGCTCTCACTCCTCTTGTGTCCTCTGATCCCATGGCCAGCTCCCCCTGCTAGACCCACCCAAAGAGCCAGTGCACTCCGCACATTACAGTCTAGTTATGGCTGCCCTCCACAGGCAAGAATCACACGCTGATGCATGCCATAGTCAATCACACACACACACACACACACACGCACACACACACACAGCTGTGGAATAGGAGGAAGCTGAGAATGAGGTCATTGGCACTCCCAATGGCACTGGCGGGGTGTGAACTGACAGGTCAATATGGAGCCTGCCCCGCTGAGAAGCAGGAAGGAAGAACGCACTGGCCCACGGAGCAGAGGCATAGGGGAAGAGATGGAGAGAGGAGGAGAGAGAGAGAGAGAGAGAGAGAGAGAGAGAAATTATGAGAAATGAGTGACTATCCAAAAATCTTTCATTTCCCCTCTGCTGCATCTGCTCTTATCACAGGGGCAAATGCAAAATATTCCAGTAGATAAAAAAATATATAACCCTATACATATATGGTATTTCAGTATATATATGTAATATATAAACTTATATCTGTTTACATATATATATATATATATATGTATGTGTGTGTGTGTGTGTGTGTGTGTGTGTGTGTCTGTAAAAGTATGGTGCGTGTTGTTCTGAAGCCCTTTCATCAATCTCTGGAGAGACGGAGAGGAAGAAGGATCCTTGACAAGAGGGGAAATCATTGGCAGCTGACGAACACTGTCCCCCTGCTCTGACACCGCCATCACTCATTGCTGCGCCATGCCTTTGAGTGTCCTCTGCCCAGGGGCCTGTGTGTGTGTGTGTGTGTGTTTGAATTAGTCTGTGCATATGTCTGAGTGTGAATATCAGCATAATATGTGTATGTCCATGTGTGTGCATTTGAGCCAATCTGTATGGGTGTGAGTGTGTATATCAACAAAGTGTATGTGGCGTGTGTGTGTGTCTGTGTTGTACATGTATGTTTGAGTGAGTCTTGCATAGGTGCATAGGTGTGAGTTTACATATCAGCATAGAATGTCTTTGTCCACGTGTGTGTGTTTGAGCAAGTCTGGACACTGGTGGTCACTTTTTTTTTTTACTTAACATTACCTTATTGTTTAGAATTGTTTTTTTGTTGTGCATCTGCACTTTATTGTCATCAACGTCTACGCATGGGACAAGTGTGAAACGCAATTTCGATTCCTTTGTATGTCAAGTACATGTGAAGAAATTGACAAATAAAACTGACTTGACTTGAATTGGTGTGAGTGTGTGTATCAACATGGTATATGTAGTGTGTGTGTGTGTGTGTGTGTGTGTGCGTGTAAGTGTGTGTGTTTCAGTTAGCCTGGGCACAGTACTGTATGTCTCTATGAGTACATGTCTAAGCATGTGCACATGTGTGTTTGTACAGTATGTGTCTGAGGAACCAAGAGTATCTGTATTTTTGGGTGAGTGCTTGAGTGAGTGTCTGTGTATGTGTGTGAGTGAGTGTGTGTGTGTGTACTGTGTGTGTGCGTGTGTGTGTGTTGCTGTTTTGTCATCTCCCCCCCTCCCTGTCTTTCCATGCTGTGCCTCTGATTATCTTGTCTGTACCCGTCACACTAGCGAGGTGCCTAGCCGGCACAAAAGAGGACACACACCACCCCAAACCCCCCCCCACACACACACACACAAACACACGCCAGCGCCCGACCAGGGGTTAGAGTTCTTAGTCAGAGATTAGCGCCTGGGGATTAGGTGGGGTTAATTAATATATGGCGCTACTTCATTGTTTTTCGCCTTGGAGGGGGAAAAGGGATGCAGCCCGAGAGAGGTCCTGCGACATTAAATCAATTTCACAGCGCCTTTATTACTCCACTAGACAAAGCTAGCATTTACCCCCCCGCACCCCCCGCCCCCCTGTCTTCTCCCACCCTCGTCCTCATCTTCCTCCTCCTCCTCTTCCTCCTCTTCCTCGTCCCGGGGCACGTGGGCCGGCTCCTCGGGTGGGGGTGGTGGGGTTAGTGGCCTGGCGCCAGGACAAGGACACATCTGTTCTCAGCTGGCCTCCTGGGGGGGAATTTTCCATCTTAACTCTCCTACACTCTCACTGCCCAGTGCTTCTGTATGCGCGGATACAAACACACAAACACACACACACACAAACACATACACAAACACACAGACACAAACAAACACACACGCATACACACACCTTCATTTCACCCTCATCTCTCATGTTTTGATACTTGTTGGGTGACTTTGAATGGGGTGCAAAGTTAATTTCAAAGGGAAAAAAATGAGGAATAATAAGGGAATCTCATTAAAAACATTCTGCTTACAGTTTGCTATTGTTCCAAAGCAAATGTACTGCCCCATGCTGAGAGAGAAGGAGGGGAGTGGAGGGGAAACAAATTGCAAACATTCTTTTTTCCTTTTCCAGTGGATTCATCGTTTCTCATTAACACCCTCTCTCTCTTTCTCTCTCTCTCTCTCTCTCTCTCTCTCTTCTTTAGTGCCCCTGTGCTTATCTCAGCCATTATCTCCAAACTTCCACTTCTAGAATCCTTCCCTGTTTTTTTCTTTTTCTTCAACACTAACCCTTCCACTACCTCTTCTCCACTCTCCCCTGTTCCCTCCCCTTCAGCTCTCTCCACAGCTCCACACACGCACATGCACACACACACACACACACAGAAACACATATGCTTACCAGAAAAATGAAAATTATTTCAATAAATATTATAATAATTATTATATAATTATGATCTCTCTCTCTCTCTCTCTCTCTCTCTCTCTCTCTTTCTCTCACTCTCTATGTATATAATACAATACTAAACAAAAATAACAATAGTAATTTTCTTTCCATTATTCTGCTGCTAAGTGATGACTAGTATTTAGTGGGTACTGTATATTCATGTCGTTGCTGTAAGTGTTTAGGCTTTAGGTGCCTTGTGGTGACTTTATTTATTGGCCCCAATGAAATAGTGTAGGCAGCAGCACTCCGATGTTCCCATCAGTGACGCTGACATTGACAGTGACCAGCCGCCGTTCCAACACAAGGCTAAGAGCCCCTTCACCGTAACGAGGCGGCAGCCAACGTGCTCATGTCCAAGGTCTCCGTGATGAGGAGACGCTGCAGGGGAATGTGCGCATCAACGGCAGAGAGCCGGCGCAAAAATGTGCCCAGAGAAAACCAGTCGACCTGATTTCAAAAGCCGCCGGAGAAGTGAACAATAAAGAAAAAAAAAAGTGAGAGTGCGAGCAAATGAGAGAGAGAGAGAGAGAAAAAAAAGCAGCGTGAGTGTAACAGAGAGAAAGAGAGAGTGAGAGAGAAAGAGCACAATTTCCACAACCATCTTTTCATCTGCGCCATAAAGAGGTGAGTCATTCCTTAGCCCGCCCGCCCCCGCCACCTGAAACCCTTGACTTGTGTTGCTTTTCAAAAGGTCTCTCCGCTGAGCTATCAAAGGCTATGTGCCATCTGTGCAATAAAAGCACATGAAGTACTGAGAAAATATGGTAGAAAGAGAGTTAGCATTGCCACACGCGCAAACACACACACACACACACACACACACGTACACGCACACGCACACACCACTCACACCCAACTTGACTGCATGAGAGGTGAGCACAAACTGGTGAGCACAAACACATCTTAACTGCACAAGTGCATGGCCACTATCATGCACACACACACACACACACACACACACACAAATATGCATAAACACACATGGACACAGACAGTAAGAGTGTAAACGGGTGAGGGTCAGAGAGGTGTGCGTGTGTGTTTGTCTGTCTTACATACCAGTATGTGTTCAATGCGTATTAGACTGCCGCTCAGTACAAAACAAACTGAGAGAACAACAAACTGAACAGGGGCATAAAAGATCCAAGAAATGCCAGTCTGCTTGCAGGTCCATCACAGTGCCTCTCTGGGGTGGGTGGAAACACCCTCCTCCCCCCCCACACACACACACACACTCTGGCCAGCCCCCACCACCACCTCCTCCCCGCCTCCACCCGTCTGCTTGACCGCTGCCTGTCGGACTGCCAGGTGATCTAAGCACAGTCACAGAAACGCACGGAACCCTGGGCGCGGGCCTCTTGTCAGACGCGGGAGTAAAATTGGCCCGTGTGCATTACGGCCCCTGTGCTCGGCGGCCACAGACACATTATGGCGGCCGGCTAATAGAGCATTTCACACGGCTATTTGCGGCAGCATTAGACACGCCGGGAGACCAGCGCCACATCCATCATCCCACTACAGCTACATGTTCAACAGAACCCCAGGTACTGAAGAGATTGTTGGAGGGGAGGGGGGGCTTAGCACAAGGGTGTGTAGGTGTGTGCGTTTGTGTGTGTGTGTGTGCGTTCGTGTGTGTACAGTATAGTAGTTAGCTTTGAATGGCTGCGTGGTCGTAACAATGTGCTTCAAAAGACACACAAACATGGGTACAAACTGTCATCACATTCTCTCTCCCTCTCTTCTTCTCTCTGCAGACACACACACACACACACACACACACACACACACACACACACAAAATCATAACTAATACAACGCATGCATAAATTCCAATGTAGGACAGGATTCTGCAAAACCAGGATGTTTTGAGTGAGTGTCCATCTACAATACAAACTGCACAGTCACAGCACACACACACACACACACGCACACACACTCGCACGCACAATTTTTATCTCTTGTTACCAGAATAGAAAGATAACATTAAGTGTTCAATCTGAGCGGAGAAAGAATAGGGGACGTGCCTCTGTGCAATTCCAATGCATAATATTTCCGACATCACAATGCATAAAATGATAAACAGATGAATGAAAATACCTATTCTGCCATAACATGCTCTATTTGCTGCACCCTGCACAGCAAAGGGACATATAGAAGCTTTCTCCTGCTCAAATAGACCCCAAGCCCCAACCCCCACCCCCCAGCCTTCATGTTAAAGTGGGAATACTAGGCACCTCTGCCACACAGGCAGCAACAGCTCAGTTTATCAGGGAGGTGCAGGCTATTGGCTAGGCTAAATGGAAAGGGCTGATGTGGGCTTTACAGCACACAGGCTCACCAGAGCAATGTGGCGCAATGCTAAGACAATATTACACCGGTCTGCCCCGGCTCTCGGAGAGACACACTCTAAGCAACGTCTCGGGCGTAATTTACAAACTTATTTATTGACTCGCAAGCAAGCAGGACCAGCCTGAGGGAAGGTTCCAGCACAGGACCGGAGCTGCCCCCAACATCCCCCTGTAAAACACCTTTTTCTTTTCTTTTCTTTATTCCTCCCTAGCTGTACTCTCTCTCTCTCTCTCTCTCTTTCTCTGTCTCCCTTTCACTCTCTCTCTTTCCCTTTGCTCTCCCTGTGGCCCTACAGCCTGGCCTGCACTCCAGTACAATAACTGATGATGATGAGCCACATCCTCTGACACACACACACACACACACCCACACACACACAGACACACAAAAGAGCTGCCCATGAGCAGGATAAGTATAGCATAAAGAGCCGGCCCAGGGGCCGATCAGGCATTCAGGGGCCCTGTTTGACCCCTGCAGGTGGAGGTGTGGGCTGGAGCCCCTGGTTGGCCGCCAGGGGCTCCAGCACCCACAAAAAGCCCGCTGCCGCCGCCCCCGTGACAAATGACACAGCGCTGGTGGTAGGAATTGATTGGCTTTGACTGAATTTAGCTATTTGAGAGGGAGCGGTATTGAGAGCAGCCGTAATCACCTGTTACGTGGGTGGACAGGTTAATGACGGCATTTATCTCGGGGACGCGACCCCGGCCACCAGAGCCGCACAGCTGCCACACAACATCTGGGCTCTGGCATCTGCGTGGCTCAAGCCCGGCAAGAGCAGGCGCTAGGGGGCTGGCCTGTGCGTGTGGCGATGTGTAAAATCCAGAGCCTTGGCGAGTGTTTTAGTGAGTAAGGACACGTGTGTTCATCTCTCTGAATGCATTTGAGAATGTACCTTGTGTATCTAAGCATGTGGGTGTGTGTGTGTGTTTCTCTCTCTCTCTCTCTCTCTCTCTCTGTGTGTGTCTGTGTGCATGTCAGCACTTAGTGACTGTGTGTGTGTGTGTATTCCAAATCAAATCAAATATGAGAATGTGCCCTGTGTATTTAAGCATGTGTGTGTGTGTGTGTGTGTGTGTGTGTGTGCGCGCGTGTGTGTATTTCAATCAAATCAAATATGAGAATGTACCCTGTGTATTTAAGCATGTGTGTGTGCATACCAGCTCATGGTGACAGTGTATGTGTGTGTGTGTGTGTGTGTGTGTGTGTGTGTGTGTTTAGGCTACGGGGAGAGGACTAGAGAATGAGAGTGTGTTTGAGCAGCTCAGCAGCTCTCGTCTGAAGCCAGTAACAGGCTGAATGCGTTTGCCTCTGTACACCCACTGGGTTAATAAGCAGCCTTTTCAATTAGAGGCAATTTGGGTGAAGAGTTGGATGAGGTGGCACAGCTGCTGGAAAGCCCTGCGCATTCGTTCTCTTTTTCTCCACTTTCTGCTCTCTCTCTTTCTCTCTCTCTCTCTCTCTGTTGTTCTCTCTGTCTTTCTCCCTCTCTCTCCCCTACTTGACCAGAGGCCGGAATACAGTACTGGTACTGCTTGTTCTCTTTCTTACTCTTTATTCCCTCTCTCCTTTATTCTCCAAACTACTCTCCGCTCACTCACTCCCACTCTGTTTCTCCTCTCTCTCTCTCTCTCTCTCTCTCTCTCTCTCTCTCTCTCCCCCACCTTCTCTCTGTGGCTCTAGGCATTGTGTGTGGGTGGGCAGACTGTCTGACACATGGTGTGTTAGAGAGGAACAGAGGGTTGAGAGTAGCATGAAGACACAAAGACAGCCTGCTGCACACACACACACACACACACACACACTCAAACACACATACACACATACATAGATAGACAGGCAAACAGACAGGCAGACAGAGAGGACGATGGTTGGGCAGACAGACAGGGAGGTCAGCGAGGATTGCCCATGTTTGTGTTTATTTGTTTGTGTGTGTGTGTGTTTCCCCCCGTACTCTGTTATTTCCCTGGAGGTCTGGGCGGCAGCATTCTCCCAGCCAGGTCCGGCGCTCAGGGGCCCCTTTCCGGGGGTTTGTGTGTCTTGTGGAGCCGTTTGCATAAGTGATTGGGCCCTAATCAAAAGTGAAAAGCCAATTTCAGTTAGCCTCCGCTAACCCACACATACACATGCCCCCATACCGAGATAAACACACCTTTCCGCTTTAAGACGCGGCCGAGGCCCAAATAAGAGGGAGCGGGTGGGTGCGTGCTTACGTGGAGGGGGGGTGGGGGTTTCAATAGAGAGGTAGAGGCTCTGACCTTGACAGATGGAGCGCTGATGGCCCACCTCCGTCACCTCTCATCACTGCCAGCCCGCATCAAGAGGACGGTGGGTGGAGGGATAGGGGGTGGTGGGGGGGGGTGGAAAATCAGCTCCCCGTGGAGCCGCGTATCCCCATCCTCTTTCCCACCTCCCACGGCCGCTCCACCAGGCGGCCCCCGCTCCACCCACAGCATGAGCAGCACCATCAAGCGCTCAATCAACAAGTGGCGCTGTGACAGCGGGGCAGACTGGTTGATAACAAGGCAGCCCGCTGATAAAGGCAGAGCCGGCAGGCAGCCTGGAGAGCAGGGCACAGGAGAGGGGCACAGAATGGGGCACAGAAGATGGGCACAAGCAGGACGCTCGGCAAAGGCAGGACACTCGGCAGCAGACCTGCCCGGGTCCCTGCTGCCTACTGCAGGCTCAGACTGTGCACGGAACCACCTGAAAACACACTGCACCACGCACACACGCGAGTGTACACTCACACATTCATTTATCCTTACATGCACGTACACACAAACACTCACACACACACACACACACACATACACACAAAGTACACTAGCCTACACCTGTCAACACTGCCCATTTAGAAGACACCCACACACACACACATTTACACCCAGTCACACACACACACTCACTCACCCTCTCTCCCTCACACACACACCTACACACAAGCACACACTCTGAAGCCTCTCATGTGACGTTTGTCTTGTTTATGATGCCACTGAGATGTCTCCTCTGGATTTATGGTCTCTGAAATGTCAGATTCTACCATATAAAAATGAGGTAGGGCTGTACACGACAAATGTGTTCTCTGAGGCATGAGTGCGTGTATATATGTGTGTGTTTGTGTGTGTGTGTGCGCGCGACTGGCTCTGAGATAACTACAGGGGATAACACCCCCCACACACACTCTTCCCACTCCCATGTGAGGCTGACTGGGCTCGGGCCCAAAACTGCTCCACTGCTGCAAGGCTGTAAGGGCCGTTAGACGTGACGTAAGTGGGGGCCTCAGGGCAGAGCAGAGGGGCCTGTGTGTGATGATTGAGAGAGGGTCCTTAGGGACCGGGACATTCGCGGAACAACAACAGCCACACACACAGTCACACAGTCACACACACACACACACACACACACACACGACAACACTCAACTCGTAACCACTGCTGCACACCACCTCAATGGAGATGTTCAGATGTTCTAATGACGACTGAATTTCAGTTGGAGGACAGGCCTGGCGAGCTGCTGGAATTGTTAAATCAGTGTGAAATTGCTGTTAAAATGCTAAATTGACACCGTCAGTGAGTGGGTGAAAATCCATAAACTTCAATAAAAATCCCAGCGGTGAAATTATTGCAATATTTCTTCTCCGTGGTGCCTTGCAGACAGCATCCGTCTGAAGTAGAAGCCCCTGCTAATGTGTGTGTGTGTGTGTGTGTGTGTGTGTGGCGTGGAGCGAGCGGGGTCACCTGAAGTGTCAGAGAGAAATGGTGGTGGGAGGTGCTCTGTTTTACGCCGCGCTCCATTTTCATTGTCAACACATTGTCCAAACA
>JAGFZM010000726.1:0-10231 GCA_017657215.1 Limnothrissa miodon
TAATAATAATAATGATAACACAATTGTTAATGCATGCAGAGTTCAAGTTGAATCAACAGTTGTTTTAACTAACTGAGCGGCTCCGCCATAATTAGTAAAGTTAATGTGTGAACAGGACTGAGATTATGATCACAGGATCCAGAGAACTGCTCTGATGGTGAAGAGCAGTTTAACTTCCTGGGTGGGATCTCAAGGCAGAATGGCATGTAAGTTATCTTCTATCCAATCTAATGATGTTAATGAGGGACGCATGTGACCCATTGTCACATGACAAGGGTGTGGTCTACAGCTCAGAGCTCAACCTGCAGTGCCCCAGAGATATATTGGATCTCCTGGTCCTTCTCCATCAGGTCAGAACTCAAGAAGCCTTTTGTAAAATGTACAAGCTACAAATGTCAAGCTACAAAAAGGAGACTCGTTTCATATATCTTATAACTGATTTGGCAAAAATCAGTTTCCTAAATGAATAGTGTGGGCAAGACCTTAGCCAAGAGTCTTCATGAGTCAGTTCAGCACTTCCATATGCATGTCCACTAGCCATGCACATGTGTCTAGCCATGCACATTGATCAGAGACAGACTTTGCCCACTATCTAGTCCTGGTGGTCATACATTCAGATTATTGGCCTGAGAGATAAATGTCACCCCGTGCTCTAGGGGTCGCCAAAATCACCACATTGAAAAATGCCTTTGCTTCTTCCAGTTCCGCTGCAGTACTGACATCGCCACAGCGTTCAAGATCACTACAGCCAGCTAGTTAGTTATAAGGACATATCACGCCAGAGCCCCCACAATCATACAGTTGCACCAGCACTGTAGCTGGTTTGTGGCCACCCATCTCGCTTAAAAAGGGAAAAGGGATTCCATGTTTTTTCTCTCCTTTGTTCATTTTTTTTCTTTCTCTTTCTGTACCCCTTGTTTATTTTTTTTCGGTTTCTTGCTCTCTCTTTTTTTTTGCTCTCCCACTTTCAATCCTCTCTCTCTCTCTTGCTCGCTCTCTTCCTCTCTTTCTCTGGTATTCCAGGCTCCCTGATGATTGTTGAAAGAGCAGACACTTGTGCCTAAGGGCTAAGAAGCGGGCCAGACCCGCTCGCACTCTCCAATACTCCACTGGACCACAGCAGTGGCAGCCCACACAATCTCACTCTCTATTCATTCCCCTCCTCTTTTCTCTTTCTCTTCCTCTCCCTCTTCTTCGACTTATCTGTCACTCACATTCCCTCGTTTCTCCCTTTCCTTATCTCATTTCCATCTTTCAATCTCTTATTCTCTCTCTCTCTCTCTCTCTCTCTCTCTCTCTCTCTAGTTTGTGGCTGGGCCTTCTCCTTGCAGCCAAATGAGCTGGCACGGGCTAGCTAGTGCAGGCTCTCCCCGGAGCAGCTCTTTAGCCCAGCCTAATAGGCCTGTTTAATGGATGTCTTCAGTGGACTGCACCAGCACTGGTGAGGGTGTGGAAATGACCCAAAGCTCTCCCACCTCCTAGCCCACTTCCACCACACACACACACACACACACACACACACTCTCACACAAACAGATCTAATTTTGCACACAAACACATAGACTCACACACTCACACACACAAAAAAGTAAGCGCAAACCTACTCAAAACCAAACCAACAAATACACCCTAGCACACACACACATGATAAGTGAGCAGAACCAGAGACTGATTTAGCTGCCATCTGCAGCCCGATCAATGAGCCTGACTCATTTACACCTGACTCTTAGTGCGCTGATCTAAACGCTAACTGCCAGCACACACTCCACACATGGCCCAGTGAGTCCTATCTCCTGCCACATGTGTTGGAGATCAGCACACACGCTGCTGAATCAGTTTACACATGTTCACAGTCTTCATTACTTATCCCTGATTTACTTCAACAACATAACGTGTTGTGTAATTAAGCACAAAGGTTGAAGATATCCACGGAGACCAAATTAGTTTTCATACTATGAGCCAAATAGGGTCACATAGCCACCTAGTTTCAGGACCCTATGTGTCGCTGTCCCCGAAACCATAGACCAAAACTTGCCTTCAAAAAGTTGAAAAACGGGTGAAAAAATACACACTTTCTTTACTAAAGTCAAAAAACAGATACTCCTGGTCAAGAATTAGTCCGATGGGACGTGTTTTGGTGGTTCACTATTGGATACTGTTAAAGCTAAATAGACTATTTTTTGGTATTTTAGTCCTGTTGTTGAAACTTACTTAGTTGTTAGAAGTAAATTGAGTAAGACATTTTTGTTACATTACATTAAAAAATAAAAATAGTTGTAGTTGGTAATTACAGCTAAGTAACTCCTACAAATATAATATGCCCTTAAATGTGGCTATCATAAAGTAGTATAATTAAATGCAGGTAGACAGATAGAGAGACAGGCAGGTAGACAGACTTCTGGCAGACAGACAGAGAGACAGACAAGTAGATAGATAGGTGCAGTGCAGTCACCTGCTGGTTGCTATGGCCATGATGTTACACTGAGATTCCAGGGTGCATGATGGGAGAATAAGATAGAGTGCTGAGGCAGCTTCTACTCTGTCCCTCATGATTCCATGCGTTATTATCTCACCTCTTCACTCGTTTTTAGCATGTTCTCTAGACTCGTTCTCCTGCTCTCTTTTAGCATCCGCTTATCTCCTTTTGTCCTCTCTCACTCGTTCTGTCTTTTCTCCCTCTATCTCTCGCTCCATCTCTTTTTCTCTCTGTGTTTTTCTCTCTCCCTTTCCCTCACTGTCAGGGCTCAGCAGTTGCTAAATTATAAGCTAATTAGCAAGCACAAGGTCAGCATGACATGAGTACACACATATGCACAAAATTCAGGCACACACATACACACACACACATGTGCAGTGTCATCTTTCCACTGCCTTCTGTCCCATCCTCTCATCTCCCCACCCCTTCTTAACCCTTTGGGCTCCACATTTATCATGCATGCAAGAACAGGCCGACCCTGACCCTCCCGGCAGTAATGGGTCAAGGGAGTGGCTCCTCTGAGAGGATAAAGATCCGCTGGAGGGGGACCTGGGGCGGGCAGGGGTCGTGACCCCTGATTGAGAACACTGAGGTTTGCTTGCATAATTCATGAGCTGGAAGGGAGAGGAGCAGAAAAAGCAGTAGCAGCAGTATGTGTGGCTCTCTCTCTTCTCTGGCTTTGTGCTCACGCCTGCTTACACAGCGCTGCACAGCACAACACAGCACAAGCACAACGCGGCATGCGACATGCGCAAAATCGTGTGTGTGTGTGTTTGTGTGTGTGGGGATCAATAACGGCTCTTCTTTTTCACCCCCCCCCCCCCCTTGCTCTTGCTCTCTGTCAGTTTGGTGGAGTTCTTCATGGATTTCCTTTCCTTTCTCCCCCATCTCTGTCCTATTTAGTTTCTTCTTTTCTGGTTCACATCCATTTATATCCTTTTATCTGCTTTCCATCTCCTGCACACATTTATTTTTCCCCTCATTCCATCTGTCTGACTGACTCTCTGCCTTTTCTGTTCATATGCTCTCAGTGTCACTCTCTCCATCTTTATCTTTCTCTCTGTCAGTCTTTCTATCTCTCCTCTCGGCCTCCGTCTCTCCCTCACTCACGTCAGTTGATGTAGCATACAGTAGGGGTGTGAGTGCATATCTATTCTTGGCAGGGATGTGACTGAGCACCAAATGTTCTATTATTTTGACTTGCTGCACGGCATGGTGCGACGTGGCGCAGTGCATGTGTGTGTGTGTGTGTGTGTGTGTGTGTGTGTGTGTGTGTGTGTGTGTGCATTAAAGGAAAGACAAAGACAGAGAAAGAGTCTTTTCTCTTCTTTCCTCTTTTTGTTTCTTCTCAACTGGATAGTGGTGATAATGCGAGTGGAGAGATGATACGAGTGTGTGTATGTGAGTGTGTGTATGTGTGTGTGTGTTTGTGTGTGTGTGTGTGTGTATGCATGAAAAGAGAGAAAGACAGAGAGAGAGAGAGAGAGAGAGAGAGAGAACTGTGTTGCACAAACCGAGCTGTGTTCAAAGCAGGCAGGCACCCAGGCAAGCAGGCAGACAGGAGGGCGGCAGATCAACCTTGAACTGTCGCAGGTCCCTGAAGGAGTGGGAGGCGAAGAACAGACTAACACAAGAGGAGTCGCTTAGAGCGAGGGAACAACAGAGAGAGAGAGGGAGAGGGAGCAATAGAGAGCATGAACAACACACAGAGAGAAATACAAGAGAGAATGAGATCTGCAAGCAGAGAGGCAATGAGAGAAAGAATAGGAAAGAGGGAGAGACAGAGATAGTGTCAGGAGAGAAGAGTGAGTATGGGCCTATACAAAAGACTACCACAGCAGGAAAGAAAAAAGAAAGGAAAGAAAGAGAAAGAGTAACAAATGGTAAAAGATGAATGACAATGACTGAGAAAAGGTAGAAAGAATGGAGAGATAAAAAGAAAGGGGAAAATTTTTTTAGGAATGAACCACTCCAGCTTTTCACCTCTTTGGATGATGTTGGTGTTGACTGTGCTGGAGAGAGGGATGGAGAGAAGATGGAACATAGGGAGACAGAACAACAGCAAGTGAGAAAAAGCTAGAATGAGAAGATTCCATTTGGAATGGAAAGTGAAGGATGAATGGGGGGTGGGGGGTGAGAGAGAATGACAGACAGAAAGGAGGAGAGAGTCGGTGACTCCTGTGGTGCTGTATCAGTGGGCCATTGCTCCTTCACTGAGGCTTCATCAGCTCGCCACAGAAAGGAGAGAGTCTGTGAGGAGCCAGACAAAGGTGGAGGGCAAGAGATGCAAATGGAAAAAGGGGAGTAAACAAAGAAAGACAGAAGGAGAAAAAGAAAGTGCCTCTTTTAGCTGCTTTGTTGGAAACCTCTTTGCTTGTAAACAAGCATCCATGCTCAAGCCAAGCTAATTTTAATAGTCTTCATTAACATTCACAGCCCTTCATTTTGATATTTAGGTCTCGCTGGCCAGACAAGTGTTTTTCTGATATTAGGACACCCTGTTTTTATTTAGACAAAACAGTGGCCCACAGGCATGTGACATTTTACATTGTTATTTTAGTTTTGGTTCCTTCTCCATTTATCTGGATAAATTCTGCCATTCTTATTATCTCACTGCAATTAAAAATACGAGGTAATAAAAACACAAATGAAAAAGCACCACGAGAGTGCACATTTTAGTTTTTTTAATGTTTTTTTAAAAAGTTTTTTTTTTATGTCAGGGACTCAAATGCTGACAATACACACTGTAGGTTGTCCTTCTTTTTACCTTCACTGTGTAGAAAAAAAAAGATATTGGGATTATCAGATCAGCGTAACATGGCGAAAGAAAGCAAAACATTATAAAAATCCTTTCTCACTTGTCACATATAATAAAGTGTCCACTACGCACACTCTGAAAAGCTATATATTAGTAGTGGCAAACACTGCTATCAAAGCTGACCTTGAGCCTTTAAAATGACAGTGGAAACATATTGGAAATGGAATTATGGGCCGTCAGTGGAGGGTGGCAACCCTTGACTTGAACTGACACTAAAGTAGTTTCAGATCTGCTCTGGCCCCAGTGGTGCCACTTTGGTCCAGATCCAGGCCAGATGTGGCCCACAGCGAGGCTGTCAACTGGGGAAGCCATTTCTCATTCCCTTGGGGCATTCGTGGCCTTTTGCTGCTGCGACGATGCAACTAATATTAGAAAGTATTAAATCAAGAATTATTTTTTGACATTTAAATGTTATTGCTCTCACAGAGCCATAACGTTTATTTTTTTTTTTCTTTCTCCGCTAACACACACACACACACACACATACACATTCAAATACACATGTACAAATGCACACACACACACACACACACACATGCACACAGGCAGGATGAGAGTTGTTGTTCTTCTGTGCCTCTCTCCCTCTCCCCCACTCTCAAGCATGAGAAGGGTTCCTACCTTTCGTTCGATTGCCATGATCGGCATGAGAGCTGAGAACATGTATCCAGTGGAGGACTATATCACTCTTTTGTAGAGTTCCTGGATCATTGCTCTGTGAACACCCACAGTCATGGAAACTATTCTGTTCTGTGATGATGTGTAATAGACTAATAGACTTCTATAGTGAAGTATGATTCCAAATTATTAAGATACGCTCTAAAATCTTGTAAATCTGCTTGCAAGTCATCATCTGAGACACATATTATGACACTGGGGTGAACAGAATGTATCTTGGCTGAATGCTTTTGTAATGAGATCAGACCCAAGACACATTTTAATAACTACTATCCCTATGTGTTCAACAGGACTGGAATTTCACAATTCTCACAGATTTGTCTTCTGTTTCCTAACTGATCCTTTATTTGTGGTCTCACAATTCACTTTTACTGCATTAGATATATAACACTAAATTATATATACATGTATATATATTTTTTATTATTTACGTCAAAACTGTGTCATCCTCTGTGTCATCCTGAAAGCGAGAGGCAGCAGGAGGCAGATAAGAATGGCCAGCACCCCTGCAGCTGTGCTGGGGAGACCCCGCTCCCTGTGGACTAAGCCTGTCAGGCCCAACATGTCATAAAAGCCTCATAAAGACATCAATAATTGAGTGGGGAGGCTGTACATGCTGAATACATGCTAAAACTTTTAAAGGCATCCGTCCCCACGTCCACCCCCTGTCTGTTGGAGGTGGGTGGGGACAAGGTGTGGTGAGGAGTGGGGGTGGAGAGGATATGGATCACTGAACAGAGTGTCCTCTCCAGCCTTCCTTTTTACAGCATCAAAAGCGCTTACTCAGCCACACACACACACACGCATACATATATACACGCACACACACAAACACACACACAAATCCCTCGGGGTTGGAGATGTCTTCATCAGAGTGGTCCACTGACTGTCACCCCCTCCTTGCTCCCCCCACCCTGCTGATGTGATGTCAGTACACCACAGATGGACATATGGGTGTGCAAAGATCTGCCACGCACTCTACCGTCCACCCCGTCCACTCAGGCAAGACAGTTAACTCATACAGGACAGATACACATACAGCATACAGAGCAAAGAGTGGCAAAAGGTAAGCAACAAAAAGGAGAGTATGATAAGGGATATTTCCTGAAGCCATTTTTGCTATATGTGGTGTTCATTTTGAATTTTTTAGCTAAAATATTTTAAGGTTGAAAAATAATCCTCCCCAAAATGTTTTTAGCTCTGAGTCTCATTTACATCTGTGCATTCAGGTGCAGGTGCGGACTGTGTATGGTGTGTGTGAGGTCCGTTTTTATTTAGAATGCGTGTTAACAGATTAACAGCCCATGCACACTGCACAGCGCAGTACAGCACTACCCACTCCTGCTAGAAATACGGTAGAAAGGTACCTTGCACTGCTACCTGAAAGCTACGTATGTAGACCGCCAACACATGATTGGTACTTGGCCTTAGCTTCACTTTAATGAGAAAATATAGGACACATCCCGACATAGTCCCTAGACATAAAGGTCCTTCTGAAGGTGTTTTTGGTCAAATGATTTAAGATACATATTAAAACACAGGACACTACCCAGGAAAATATCAAAGACAGTCGAAGGAACCCCCACAGCAAGATAGTAGAAAGACCAAAAAGCAATAGATAAGAGATTAAGACAATACTATAGATTAAGCCCATAGCGATCTACTTTAGGGACCTCATTAAAAGCAGGTAGACCAACACCATAGTAATTCATTCAAACACGTTAATACTATGTATAAGCTCACAGCAGGTTGGTTTAAGAGCCCGCAGCAATATACTGACGCTGCTGGAGACACTGACCCTCCCAGTGCATCCAGCATCCCTATTTCAAAGAAGGGTTAGAACCTTTCTGATTATTTTCTGTTTTCTAAAATTTAGCTTGCTTCAACCTTCTGGTTGTGGCATAATATGTATGCGGATCATGCATTTATTGTGACTTGAGTCAAATCATTTATATTAAATATTAGACAATATTGTTGAAACCATTTCGTAGAGCATTTTCTTAGCCATTTCTTCTATTCTGAGAGTGAAAGAGAAAGAGGCAGGCCATCTTTTTAAATCAAGAATCAAGCATGAGGTTCCTGGTAGTACCTGGTGAAGCACATAAGCACTGCCTATAGTCCACTCAATACCACTTCTTCACTACAGAGGAATCAGGGAGCTCTCAAATACCTTAGATTTCCTTCAACAAATTCTTGGCTGGCTAATCAGCCAACAAAGAGCTTTGGCATGCCTAGTTCAATGAAGGTATCTGTCCATAAGGAGAAAAACACAATCTATTGTGTTTTTAAAAGGCTTGTCATAATTACTGCCCAAAGGTATTCAATTTGTGTCCTTGTCAAGACAGCAGTATGGGGCATAGTTTCCAATCTCCTTTTGACATAACATCTCCAGGGAACCAGCACAACACCAAATAATCATGCAGTGTATATTCTGTCAACAACACAGAATCATGTGAGTCATGAAGTCAGTAGATGTCACACTGGATATACCTAAAAGGTAGTGGCAATGCCTGAACTTTTTTTTTGTTGTTGTTTTTTGCAAGTGTGTCAGCCCAGACTATTACATGAAATATTCTGTCTATGATAGGCCTTCAACAAAGGGGCAGAATCACAGATTGCCTTTAAATTATCTCTGGATGCAGAAGCAGCCTGATAAATTACAGCTAGTTGCTAAGAGAAAAGAATGATAAATCGTCTGGTTGAGATGATTGGTCAAAAATAGGGCCTACTAAGCCTTATAGTTCTAGGTAACTACCGAGTCTTATAATTTATAAAATCATAAATTGGTCAGACCATCTGAACATTCTCTGCCTAACATTGCTATTACTATGCAAATGATATGCTTCGTTTTGGGTTCTGGAATTTTTTATGTGACTAGTATTGCTGGTGGGGCGTGCTATTAAATGGTAGAGAACAACAGACACTCTACTGGTCAATGGTAATCTTTCATTACAGCCGTTATTATTACAACCCTTTATGAGGAGTTTCTAGTTGTTCAACTGTCCTTGGTCTTTTTTTTGTCGCGTTTTTCTCTTTATTATGTTTTCTAGCGGTGAAAGATCCGGACTGCAAACTGGCCATTTAAGTACCCGGATTATTCTCCTACGCAGCCATGATGTTTTACTTCAAGGATTCAAGGATTTTATTGTCACATACTTTTTTAAAAGGTTAAAAATGTAGTGAAATTGTGGATGTTGTCTGTCTATTGTGCATTAACAAGAGAGAGGGTGAAGAATGAGGTAAAGTGATAGTGTAGAGAGATGGGAATGGCCTACAGTATGAAGTAAGAGTGGAGAAGCAACAATTATGTCATAACTACTACTCCCAGTCATTAACAAGGGGCACCCAAGAGCAACAGGCAACAGGGGCAAAAACTCCCTTCTAAGGAAAAAACCTTGGGCAGAACCACGACTCAAGGGGCCAACCCAACTGCCAGAGGTTGGTGGAAGGAGTGAAGGGGGGTGGGGGCCTGTCTCTAATGTATATAGGGGTACATAGGGGGTACACAGGGGAAAATGGCAGAGTGAAGGTGTGGAAGGAGCCAGCTGATGAATTAATGGGGTGTGGAGGGTAGTGTGCTCTAGCTGTTGATGTGGTGATGGGGGGGGGGGAGAGTCATTATGTATGTTGGTGGGGAGAGGGAGGACAAACAAAGGTGAGACTGGGTACGGCTACACCACACTACGGTACATTACACTACACTAAACCACACCACACTACTATAACACCTAACTACACTACACTACACCACACCATATTACACTACACCACATCACCCTACAGTACACTACACTACACCACACCATATTACACTACACCACATCACTCTACAGTACACTACACTACACCACACCATATTACACTACACCACATCACTCTACAGTACACTACACTACACCACATCACTCTACAGTACAATACACCAAAGTTGCCAGATGGCAACTAAAGCAGCACCGTCCCAGCAAGGTACTGGCTCCTTAAAATGCATTCTCGACTCTCTATCCGACCGATCCTTCGGTTTAGCTTTAGGGACCCTCTACTCACTACCACGTAAGTGTAATGTTGTTTGGAACTGTAGAAGAGGTATAAAAATAGCATTTTATCGCAGTGGAAATGATATGCCCGGGTCACTTCCAGGCTAATGAGTTTTGGTGTGGTGATGGGGGGGGGGGTAGTGTCATGTATATTGTGTCATGTATAATATGTATGTTGGGTGGAGAGAGGGAGGGCAAACTAGTAATGGTAAAAAGTGAGACTGGGGA